>VZTE01004903.1:2120547-2208594 GCA_013397775.1 Eulacestoma nigropectus | reverse complement strand
CTTTTTTTTTTTTTTTTTTGCTGTCTTATGGTTGCTTAAACACTTAAATCAAAAATTTGTCGGTTTTCCTGTTGAAGTCTGATATACAGCCTGAAAATTGCAATAAAGCCTAGATGACTTATTGAAGTGGGTCTAGAGGAGGAGTACAAAAATGATCAGAGGACTGGAATACTTCTCCTATGGAAACAGCCTAGAGAGCTGGCATCGTTCAGCCTGGAGAAGAGAAGGCCCTGGGGGACTTTAGAGTCCTTTTCAGTACCTGAAGAGGGCTACAAGAGAGACAGAGATGAACTTTTTACAAGGGAAGGTGGTGATAGGACAAGGGGGAATAGCTTAAAACTGAAAGAGAATAGTTTAAATTGGATATTAGGAGGAAATTCTTGACTGTGAGAGTGGTGAAATACTGGCACAGGTTGCCCGAAGTGGTGGGTGCCCCATCCATGGAAGGATTCAGGGACAGCTTGGCTGGGGTTTTGAGCAACCTGACACAGTGAAAGCTGTCCCTGACCGTGGCAGAAGGGTTGGAACTAGAGAGTCTTTCAAGCTCCTTCCAACCCAAACCATTCTTTGATTCTGTGATTCTATGCTATTCCAAGGATGAATCTGACCTTGTCAAGTAGTTCTGTATCTGTAAGAGAATAAAGAGAAAATATTATCTTTTACTCCACTGACAGTTTCCTGGATCCTCGAACAAAAGGTTTGTGTTCCCAATGGACTCCCTGAAGCAAAGAAAGCCTCATAGTGGCACACTTGTGGAGTATTTCCAGAGAGTGCTCCAGCCATGTTTTTGAAACAAGACCCAATGGATGGAAGTTGAAGTTCCCAACAGTTGGAACAGGAATGCCACACACTGTGCAGTGTGCAGGTAAAACCAGTCTATATTTTAAAGTCTTTGCTATGACGTCTGTTTTTGCCCTTGGCAGCCAAGGAAAATGGTAACAAAGAAGCAACCATTTTCAAATGGAATATCCAAAGGCGTCATTTGTAATCCCCAAAGTGTAATTTTAGTTTGGGGATTGGTGTTCGTTTTCCTTTTTATAAGGGAAATAAGAAATAAGCGTTTATTTTGGAAAGGTGAGTTCCATTAGGTAGAGCGATGATTTGAGAATGCAAAAAGAAAATAATTAATATATATTAATAATGTCATAGGAACTCTCATTGCCTCATAACAGTTAAAGATTAAGAACTCACTCTGACTTTTGTGACCTTAAGCCTCATCTATGACTGGCAGACATCATTATTACTGCTTTTCTTGAAAGAGTAATTTCCACTTCAATTTTTTGTTGCTAGATGTGTGGTTAGAGAGAAATTATTATTATTATTATTATTGCTTAAAATGGAGACAATTCAGACAGTGCTTTTGATCTGCAGAACTTTAATCTAAGTGTTAATTATCTTTTCAATCCTTTATATCTGCCAATCATTTAATGATGTATCTCTCCTAGAAAAAATATGTACCTAACAAAATCAAATGTGAATTTTATGAAAGATCCATGAGCTCTATTGCAAAGAAGCAATTTGAAAGCGAAAATTGACAAAATTGACAAATCAGAAATTTTACAAGAACCTGTTGGGTTCCATCGAATTTACAGGCTTATCAAAGAAGAAGTGGACTCTAGGTCCATCTTTTAGACATTTTTTGAAGTGCTACTCCCTCTTAATATCTTTACGAGTTGTGATGTTTCTCAATGTGGTCACAACATCAGACTACAACATTAAGATGACTTATTCTCACAACCAAAACCTAAATCTAGTATTGTCTGTCTTCCAGCAGGAAAGAAAACTTCTTTTACTTCATCAGAAGAGCCAGCAGAAGAAACTAGTTTTGGCTTTTTCCAAGATTTATGACCAGCCTGATTTAGTTTCTGTAAAATAAAAAAAGAGCGTAACTTTGAATGGAAACCTGAGGAATAGGAAAGCTTGGGAATACTAGAGAAATAATGTTCAGACAAAAAGGCTTTTCAAAGTTAACAATAAACTTGTGATTTATATCAGCACACAGAAACTGTTCTAAACAATTTTATAAGAAAGAAAAAGTTATATAAGAAAAAAAAAATTAAAACTTCCAAAATCTTTATTTTGAGACTGAAACCAAAATTGCACGGCAATTCTAAGAGAACTGCTTTCCAAATACATGGCAGTGTACAAAGTTAATATTCCCTGTGGCCCAAAAAACTATTCATAAGAAACTAGAGATATCCCTTTTCAATCATTGAAGAACATCTACAAAACAGAAAGAACACTGGGATTTTTCAAAGAGATGTAAATGTAAAAGAGTCTTTAGATGGAGGTGAGTTCTAAGGAAAAGCAGGCCCACACTGTGTAGAAGCCAAAATATTTATTAAAGGTTGCTAGAAAAAAAATGGTTTCATCTCCGAAGAAATAGATTTTGGGGTAAACAAAATGTTCTCAGCCCTCAATTGTTAACATAGATAACTCTACATTAATGTACATAAGTCTACATGGAATTCAGTACAAATTACCCGCAATTTTTTTTAAAAAATGTTTTGAGGTTGTGGGTAATTGTTTTAAAAGAAACTCATAGTGACTGACTGTAAAAAAGACAATTGTGCTATTTCCTTATATAACCTGAATGCTGTAAAATTTTGCATTTTTGGTTTTTTTTGGGGGGAAGGGATGAATAAGGAAGAGATGTGCATTAGCAGTGGGGTTTTTTGCATTTAGAGGAAGTGAACTGGAAGAGCCCAGAACTATCCAGAACAAAAAGAGGTTGTCATTGGGAAAATTCAAGAAGCTATCTGAAAGAGAATTCCCTTTGTGAGTAAGCCATCTGGCAGGTCATGCTGAGTTATGCCAAAAAGCTGAAGCAACCAGAGCACAGCAGGGGGAAACCTTAGAAGCATGGGAGTGAAATCCAGCTTTATGTTCATAACAGTTGACTAATACAATCTGCTGAGGGAGCTGGATTCCTACACCAGTGCTCTGGAGATGGACTATGCAGGCCACTATCAGGGAATGGAAAGGCACGTGTGGCCTCTGTTTCTTTTAGGAAACCACTCTAAGAATAACATAATGGCTCAAGTCTAAGGTTACCCACAGTCTTTTCAAAGAATAATCAACTTCTCAGCAACCATGGAGTCTAATTGGCTGTTAATACAAGGTGGGCGCAGTATCTGAGCTGCGAACCTCTGCTGCTTCCTCATGGAAGTCCTTTGACTGGTGGCGAGATCTGGAGGTTCCAGGTGATGGGGTAAAAAAAATGGAGCAGGATTGGACTGCACAAGTCCAGGTCCGCCACATAAGGAAAGGCAGTGTGTGTAATTTCTTTTGTGTATGCGTTCATTCTGGCTATTTCACCTGTGGTACATGAAAAATGAGAGCAATCTAGACTTGAGGACAACCTACATTTGTATTTTCTAATGTATTTCCCAAGGAAAGAAATTTATAGAATCTCTGTGTTGGCTTTGTAGCTGGATACATCAGCCAGTTCCTACCAAATCTGGTGATGTTAGTCTCTGCTATATTAAGATTTAGAAGCTTTTTGAGAATATGTGCCCAGGTAGAGCAGAGAGTACATATTAGTGTTGATAGTGACAAATAAAAAACCAGCAGTATGGGCTGCTAAGCAGGTTTTAAACACAGAATGCCTTGGGAAACCAGGCACGTAAAAAAGTAATGCCCATGGAACTGGTGTTTTCACTGAAGGAACTACTCAAAAGAAAGACGCAAAAAAGGGCTTGCAAGTAGGAGAAATTAGAAGAAATTCTGAGTCTTGTTTATTCACAAATAAGAGGAGACAAGAAATAGTTACTGTTTTGATGGTCGGCCCCTGCTCAAGTCTGCATGATTACAATACTGGAGAGTAAGTGAAATGTGTAGCTCATGGCTCAGTCTAATAAAGAGTTATGCTAGATTGCAGCATGAAAGAAAAGCATTCATGCCTAATGATAACGTTGCAAGATGCCAGGAATATCTGCAGTAATTAAAACTCTGAAATTTATTTGAAAATCAAACATAAGTCTTTTAAAATTACATGATTGGGAAGGGCAGTTCCACCACAGTGACCGTATCAGCAGAGATGCTGTAACTTACTGCCTTCTGCTCTGCTTGGATCTATATTTAGCCTTGGGTGTGTTAGTCTTTGATCTGGAATTTCTTATTTTCCTGCCAATTTTCACAACATGTTTTGAAGTCTGACTGGTTTTCTGGCCCTTAGAAGAAAGTAGAGAAAGGACAGGAAAACAGACAACAACCTGATCAAGGAAAAAAAAAAGTGAAACTGCATGATCAGTTTTCAAACTTGTGAGCAATTAGTATATTCATGTATCATGGTGAATAAAATTAAAGTTCCAACAACAAAAAATAGTTAGAAACCAAAAGTGAGTCTTTATAAGATTTCACTGTACCATTTGCATACTGTAAATACACAGTGCATATGAATCTGGTGAGACAGCTAAACAGATTTAAAAATGGTCTAGGACTTCAGTGAATTAAATAGAATTTAAAAATCCATTTTAACTGATTTTAGACATGCAAGTGAGCTTTTATGTAACTAAAGTTAAGATACTGCCATTCATACAATTTCTAAATTATGATTTTATTTTGTCTAGAGATAGAAACTTTAAAAGAGAGATCACAGGTCAAGTAGAAAAATGAAATAGGAGATATAAAGCATTAGTCTTAAGAAGGATCAGCCATCTCTCTTTCTTTAATTTTTGTCTGTCTTTACGTACTATATATCTCAGTCTTCCCTGCTGCCCAGATTGAAGAGCTGGAAGGCCCTATTTACTGTTAATGTGTTTCTGTGATGCACAGGCCAGTGCTACTGACCAAAGGATTTATCTACTAACAGAGATCAGAAGCCTGACACACAGAAAATAAACAATAGCTTTTACTTGAAAAATTGATTTTGTCTTAGTCCCTGAAACAACCTAGGGCTGATTCTGTCTGTATTTACTCTATAAAGATCTGGAGACCCTAATTCCTCAGATAACGTCACCTGATTATAGCTTCATTGTCTCTCAGTAGATAGCATTTTAACATCTCAGAGATTGGATTTCACAGTACTTTTTACTCATAAAATTACCTATTTTGCAGTTACTGGATTGTAATCTTTCTACACAACTTACAAGCGAGGTCTTTGGCATCAAGTTGCACTGTTTAAATAAGTTTAGCTCTTCCACGTTTTGCTAATTAAGGGACCACTGTCCACATGTTCACTAGTTTCTATTTAGTAAAGCACCCTCAAGACACCTTGAATGCTGGTCACAAAACTGATTCCATAAAATGGTACAGTCATTGCTGTAGAAATAATTTGTATATGTTTACATGTAACATATTTATGTGAGGGATGTTTCAACTGTGTTAAGTTCTGCTTTGGTTGGTGGGTTATTTTGCACTTAGAAGTTTCTAGAATGACAAATGGGGAGAGTTGCTCATATAATATAGTCTAACCTGATCTTCTCTGCTGTTCTTTAGTGATGATGGTCTTCTGGAAAATCATGTCTGAAAGAAAAAAGTCTGCTGTACTTTTTAAATGCAACCGGGTTGTTTCACTAAGTGTTCTAATGTTTAAGCATACTATTATTATTATTATTATCATCATGATCATGATCATAATCATCATGACCGATAATTTCCGTTCAGTTTTGCACTATTCTCTAGGAGTCCCCACTCAGAATCTCTCCAATTTGTGAGCCCTGTACAAACACAAAATGAAAACACAGAACAACTCCCAGAGGGTTTACAGCTAGAGACAGAAATTAGGTAAACCAGGAGGATGTAAAAGCAGGTTCTATTAGAGTGATTTCATGTAACAGTAACTTTATTAAGACCAATTCAGAACTGCAAGAAAATAAATATGCTTGCTTTGTCTCTCTCCTGTTATTGGCTTAACTTTTGCCAACAGTCTTTTTTTTTTCTAGTTTATAGTCTCTTGTCCTGGGCTACATCCCCTCAGCAGTTTTTAGTTTAAAAAAAACTCCAAAATGCAGAATATTTCTGCATAAATGTTGCAGGTCCTCTTCATAACTGCTTGATTTTTCTAAGACAGAGCTTACGTAAGTTGTACCTACAGAAAAGTGCATATATTGGGTGAGGTTTGTGATCAAGTTTCTCCAGTTTGAATTGTAGTCCAATTACTATGAGCACAAGAAAAACTGTGACATCTAGAATAGGTTTTCTTTCCTGGGGTAACTTATAAAAAACCCCCAATCAAAACGGCATTGACATATGAATAGCAATCTAAGAGAAAACCCTTAATCCCTATTCTTTATTATTTGATTTAGATGCTTGCAGACTTCTGTGGAGTTAATAGGAGAGGAATACACTTTATTCACATTAGGTAAGGTTATAATATCTTGGTGATTGCAATTCAACTCAGAATAAAAAAAAAGCCAACTCAGCAGATTCATGAGTAATTTTGATACTCACCCATGCCCAGTAGATAATGAATTTACCAACCGATAAAACTCTTTTAGTAAATGCTCTTTCAGCCTGTCTCCCTTCTTAGCTCTTTCTTGCATTTGCTCATTTTCCTTGCTGGCATTTCTGCTCTTATTTTCATTCCCATTGACAGCATTGAAAATGTGCTACTTGAAGATCCTACTATTCAAGTTCATTTCCACAATCATTATCATCCTAATTTCTCTCTCTCTCTCTCTCTATTTTTTTTTTTTTTTTCTTCCCTAAGGTGCTCCTTCTATTTGATTCCTCGTCTCCATTCAGTAGCCTGGGTTGAAAAATGGAAAAGAGCTCAGCTAATGTTAAATAGTAATTCGATACTTAACCTGCTGGAGTGTGCACATATAACCACTGCATCTGTAATACCTTCCCCATGATTACCCAAGGGAACTCCATGTCCCCTCACTGCAGTTCAGATCCAAGCAGACACATTACTGCATTGAAAGCCAGCAAAAGCCTCTCAGGAAACAATGAAGACTGCATTAGGATAATGTTGCCTTTGATACTTACCTGCCCCACAGACAAACTTAACCTGAAGTCACACAGCTGCCCATTGGGATGCATATATGATTCCAGGGATTCCCTTCCCTCAGCTCATATCTTCCTGTAGTGTTGCCTTGTGTCAGCCGTGCCTGGCATGAGCAGATTATGGGTAACCAATTTCACCCAGCACAAAGCTGGGATTTCAGTGCTTCCCTGCTCTACAGTAGCCAGTTCTGCCATTAGATCCCATCTGGTCTCAGCTTTCCAATATAAAGAAATTCTGGAAACAGCACAATGTTAGATGAGTGCAAAATTTGCTGCTTTTAATACTTGCTGGATTATTGTAGGTGATTTAGAGGACTCTCTGTGTGTTATTATGAAGCAGCACTGTGGCTGGTCTCCACACCAAGAAAAAGAAAAAGCATACGCTATCTCTTCCACACATTCACCTTCAGTTCACAGAACTGAAAATAGAATGGACTAATCAGCAATGATGAGATTGCTAAGAGAAGCAGTTACCCAGAAAAGTATGTCTATGTATGCACTATCTTCTATACAGTAAAAACGGGAACTATAAGGATAAGCAAAATAATATTCAGATTTTTTTTTTTTTTAAATCATCTTCTCAGTTTCTTCTTTACAAACTTTACAGAGAGGAAGAAAGACAGAAAGAAGAAAAGCAAGAAACAGAGGAGATACTATAAAAAATCAAGATATCAATGCATTTGGTCAGGCAGCCAACCAACTGGTCTCACATCTTTTGGCAGATAACAGAAGTGTCTCTTTTCCACAGTATTAAGAGAGAAATTTAAGCCACTTCCAAAACCTCCAGTCCTCTGGAGCACACAAGCTAGTTTACCTGTAGTCACTGTTGTCATAATTACATTCCATTCATTGCCTTTGATGTAAACATGAATAAGAACCTCAGCATTCATATAAGTTACTATAAAAATTAGTTGGATCGAGTGTTCTTGAGTGAAATAACATATATGTTAGGCATCAGACTGATAGGAAAAAAGGGGTATAATCCAATCCTTCTAAAGAAACACTACAGACTGTCAGCAGAGCCAAACAGAATTCTCTGAGTAGCTCAAAGAGAGACAGGACACTTAAAAAGAAATTCTTTTCTTGCCCCCAGACTGGGTTGAACTTGTTTTGGATCTTTTTTACACCCTTTTCTATTCAGTAATTTGCCTCCTTCATCCTTCCACAATATTACCCCAGTATTGTGAAAAAGTGTAGGATGACCAAATGAAGGCACCTTCAAAATTTTGCAGAAGCCAAAGTTGAAAGTCATTTGCAGATTTTGCACTGGGCCTCAGGGTTAGAGCTGGTGATTGCCATAGGCTCTCATAAAATCCGAAATTTACTTTGAGAGCAAGGGAGTGGTTCTGCCATGCCAAAAGACGGGACATAAGTAATTGCATGGTCCAGCTGTTTTGTCCCTTCATCCTTCATGTGAGGAGGGAGGGAGAAAGAGTGAGGAATGAATAAATAAAAACACATAGCACAGAGGAACCAGCTTCCTTTTTTTGTTGTTTATATTCCCCTCCAAAGATGTTCTTTTATCACACCCCTTCTGAACAGAAGACATGTGGAAAGACTAGTACAAACTAATGTATCCTTTCCTCTACCTGTTCCCATTCCTCCACCAGTTTTCCTTCCCCAACTCCAGCCTTGTAAGTGCTGTATTTGGCCTCAGAAGCAGAGTAAGTTCAATTCACTGGGGCAAGAGGAAAGGGTCGGTAGTACATGCTAACCTTGCCAGCCTGTGTGCTAACACTAGGAAACACGAGCCCACTTATCTCTCTTCCAAGTAAAAGCAACCAAAGGATATGGGGCAGTCCTTTTTAAGAGTTTTTAAGAGCAGTTTCTTATTCTAGAAGCACCTGCTGCCCTACACTGCACTTGATCTGTAAACACTTGTAGGAATTGACTGAAGGTCACTGAAGGAAAAGACAAGAGGACACATTTCATGGTAAAATTCAGGCTTTTTCTTTGTGCTGGTTTTGGTAGTGACAGAGTTAGTTTTCTTCACAGCAGCTTTTATGTGGCTATGTTTTGGATTGTGCTGAAAGCAGTGTTGATATTACAGGGATGTTTTAGTTACTGTTGAGCAGTTCTAGAACAGAGTCCAGGCCTTTACAGAGCTGGAGGAAGAAGGAGGAAGGTGGAAGCATTTGGAGTGATAGAGCTTGTCTTCCCAAGTCAACGCTACACCTAATGGAGCCAGGCCATCCTGGCTGAGCCCTGCCTGCCCATGGCAAGTGGTGAATGAATTTCCTGCTTTGCTTTGCTTCCATGTGTGGCTTTTGCGCATCAGTTTCCTCACTTTTACTCTTCTGATTCTCTCCCCCTTCCAACCAGGGGAGAGTGAGCAAGTGGCTGTGTGGGGCTTAGTTACCAGCTGGTTTAAAACTTTTTGGTGCCCAGTGTGGGGTTTGAGGTGTTTGAGATAACAGCAGATATGATTTGAATGCATTAGATTAAATTTATAACTGTTCTTGCTGTTTAGAGATTAATTGTGACAGTCTGATCCAAAGCTACCAGGTGTGACGGAAATGGAAATACCATTAAATCATTGTATGAAAATTTGAGTTGCACGTTTTAGGAATTACTGTAGCAAGAACCCCTTGTTGCTAGCTCAGGTCTCAGCAAGAGAAGCTCATTGTAATGTTAAACCATGCCACTCTTTTATGACAGGTTTCATGGGACAAAAGGCAAAGAAGTAGGAAGAAGCTTGAATCTACTGGAGAGCTGGAATTTCAAATTGTATGATCCAGAAAGTGAAAGCTTCTGACTCTGGGTAAAGAACTCAGCCTATCCTGCACACAGAAACTCAGTGGCGGAAAGTGTCTAGATATGCTGTGTAATGGATTTCCCAACCTTCAGCATCAAATACCCTGCCCTGGGTTGAAGAATTCGGTGATTTATTTTTCCTTTATTTCTTATATTAATGTTTCCTAGTTATTTGAGAATGAAATGCAGGAAATCCCTTTCTTCCTCACTTCCTCTCCTTGCAGTTTATACTGGCAGCTTCAATCTACTGCCTGGAAACTGGCTCTAAGTAGGATATGACAAGGAAAGGTTGGAAATGAGAGTTGGAATCAAAGGCATAGAACTGCCAAAAATGTCTACTAAAACAACTACTTTAGTGGCAGAAGCATTCAAAAAACTCTGGGAGAGTTAACATAGAGTATCAGTGATTTTATATTTTAAAATATTAAAATCTTACAGCAGTTCCAGCCACATACTCTACATACTGCATACTCCACGTTTCACCTCAGGACTCGTTACTGGACTGTGCAGACCACGTGGTTTGAAGAACACTGCCAGGTAGCATCTACCTAAGAGCTGATGTTTGGTACCTCTTCCTGAGCTATGGGAACACTTGCTTCAAAACTACTTAGTGCGAAAAGGGGGTATAAAACAACTCTTTCACTTGATTGCTTGCTGATTTCACTAGATTATTACACATACATACACCCCCCCACACACACACCTAAGTAGTGTCATCCCCATTGTGACTAACTCTTCAAGCACCAGTGAGGGTGTAGAAGTATTTTATCTATGTCTGGTTTATAGTGCCTTTCTAGCCTGGAAATAATTTCCTGTATCCAAATGTGTGATACTTGATAAGGATTGCTATCCAAAGAGCATTCAGACATACTGTATTTTGGCATTTAGCCTTTCAGGCAATGACAAAAAGCAGGTGGATTGGACTGTTACCCAGGGCCCAAATTCATTAACTGTCAGGTCTTAGGAGGATTGCATGTTGTGTACCAAATATTGCTTAAGATTCAAGATACTTGAGATTTTTCCATATCTATGAACCATAGAGTAGTATTTCCTCTTGATTAAGGTTTTCGTCTCCAGTATTAAACTAGAATTTTTGTGAGAGTTTCCATAAATGTATGTTCATTTTTATGTTATAGACTTAGAAGTGAATTAGTTCTTATCCAAGCTATGTCACAGTAGAGATTATTGAAAAAATGAGAAGCCACACAAATAGCCTAAGTACTCACATCTCTACTACGTTTTGCTGAAATACATCTATGGAGGCAATCTGAGATACTCTATTAATCAATGGAAGCCCACACTACAGAAAGGAAATGACGGTGCTGCATGCAGTCATGCTTGGATTTTGATACGGTGAGTTTTTAGTAACACTAGTTTAACTAGAATAGTTACATTAAATCATCATAGACAGTACTTATTACACTATTTTTCATCCTCCTTAGTAACTTACAAAATAAAGAAGAAAAAATATTATTCACAATAGAAATATTTTTTTTTTTTTTGGCTAAAGATAAGAAAACCATTTAAATGCATGCTGGGAGATATCAGATTATAAACTTCTGAGTTAACATGCCATATCCCCCTCGGCACCATTACTGGTCTCTGATGGCTGTGATTGAAAGCATTAAAGAGGTGTGTGAGAGGCTGTATGATGAGGAAATTGTACTTATAAAGGTGATGCCTGGAGCAAAGTATTCATTCAAAGCCCCAGTCTCAGTTACCATCTTCTACAGGACAAAGCACCTTTAACACTCCCTGATTCCCTGAAGTATAAAGTGTCATTCACATTAATTATGGTGTTTGCAACATGATATATCAATCTGTGTTACCACACATCTCTCAGCAAGACTTACTGAGCAAGACTTTTCTAGTGAAGAAAGGTCATTGCTTTTCTTCATTTCAGGGTTTGTAATCTCCTGCATTTTATAATGCCAAAATAATTGCTCCCACTAGGATATTGCCCAGCTGTGCTCAATTTATAATTTGTAATATTTTCCTTTCTGTAAGTCAACTAGTGGTACATTTTTATGGCATTCTCCCAAGTGGATAATGATCCAAAGCAATGTATTTATTTAGAGGATTGGATAAACTGGATCAAAATTCAAATGCAAAATGTACAGAAAATGCATTCTGTTTTCCTGGTGTTTTTAAAAATACATTTCTCTTACTTTTGTTAGACATAATGCTTGCAGTCTCTCTGATTTTCTGTCCCATTGTTCATTAACCAGGGAGGAAAAATGTTTCTTTCCAGTATGTGCTAAGAATTTTAAATATGGAAATGTCAAGATGCTGACTCTCATTGTCTCTAGGTCATGGAGACAGAAAGGTAAATTTGAAGCAGTTTTTCAGTTTAACAAAACATGACTATGGTACACATCATGAGAAGGGCACAGGAAAGACTGAGGCTTTTCTGGTCTCAGCTGTTAATTATTTGCATTTTCTATTTTAATATACTCAGTCCCAGTTTTGACGAATGAATGTGGCTTCACTTGAAGGAGCTTGAGAACCATAGCACAGCTGTTAAATAACAAAGAATTAATAAATTTGACTCTATTCATATAATGGATTGAGGCTAGAAATGTCAGTACAAAAAAGCTGTTCATATAAGGCATAACTGCTGTCACTAAAAATGCAAGTCCTAATCTTAAAAATTAGTAATTGGGAGAGATGAGTGAGTAAGTGGCTGAATTCTGTGATGGGGTTGGCTTAGGAGGAGACTGTCCTGTGGAGAGGTTTTATTTGCCAAGGTGGCACTCCATAGTGAACAGATTATAATGTCAGTTCTCTGCCAATGGGCTTTCATTTACTACAAATGAGTTCACTTTCTGCAGAATAAGACACATACATTTAAATCTTAGAAAGCTTTCTACTCATGCCATGTCTCTGAATTTCCCATCGCATCTCGAAGCCAGGAAACAGCACAATGTTTGTAAAGAGATCCAGGCTGTCTTGGCTCTCTAGCTCATCTTTACCAGTAATGCAGTCTTTTAGCTTGACTTGGATCCTTCTCCTGCTCTAGCATGTTAAGTCAAACAGACATAAAAATTATAAATCATAGTCTCACAGGTGGTATTAGCAGGCATTATGCTTCCTGCCAGATCAATACCCCAGGGATAAGGGGTTCTCCAGCTCTAGCAGCACTAAAAAAGCACATTTAAGAGAGCACATCAAAAAGCACACTATTTTAAATCTAGACCAGGCTGCACTGGGAAAAACTCCACAACATTATTTTTAAAATAGACAAATAACATCACCATCATCAATGACCAGATTCTCTCATGTGTTGAAAGATGCAGTTCAACTTTCTTTTGCAAAACCACATGAAAGCTAAAATACCACTGCCTCATAAATGTCAGAAAGTGTTAGGAAAGGTTTTTGTTTCAGGTTTTTTAAAATAAAAACTAGGATGCTTTCAATAGCATACATGGATCATTTAAAGAAAAATTAGATTTCAAAAGTCTAGCAATATTATGCAGACCTATCTAATGAATATTCAATGACTACAGTACTAATTGGCATAAAGCAACTAACACAGCCTTGCCACATCTCTACAACTTCCCTGTTCTATCTAGTTAACCCCAGCTGGTATTTGGTAGTATTTGGTTAAGCCCACCTGGTGATCAGTAGCAGTAGAGACGGGAGTAATAGCAGTAAAAATCCACTTGTGGTCTTACAAGGAAAACAGTTGTTTGATGTTTCCACCGCAAGATTATTAGGGTACCTAAACTATACCCTACATGTACAGAAAATCTGAGGTTTAGACTGATCAAGGAAAGTTGTGTCTGAATGAAATAGTCATGGTAGAGTTTAAGTTACAGCTTCTATTAAAGCAGTGAGTTCATTGTCACTGATAACAAGTAAGAATAGCTTTTATTCAAAGACTTTTGTGTGGGTTTATGCTCTCCCTTCTCACATATATACATTATTTAAAAGAAATTAAGATAGATTTAAAATTGTCAAACCCATACAAGGATTCTAGGGACACTCACAACCTAACAATTATTTTGTAGCTGGGTCTCATTTATCACTTTTAGTTGTGCAAGCCTAAGCCCTAACTACCCATGGTAGATAATGCTTTGATGCAGCAAAATACATTAACATTTCTATCTTTGCTAAATAAATAGACCACTTTTTCTTCTTCAAACCTTTTTTAGGTTTGTATTTATCATCCATCAATCTGCATTTACTGAATTTTGACAGATCGCAAAAATCCCCAGAAGGGATTCCATCCATCTTATTAGCTTTGCATTTTGTGAAGTTTTCTGTCTAGCAGACCTCAGAGGACTGCCTAAGAAATAAAGTAGTTAGTACTACTTACATTTTGATAGCAGTAATGTAAAGATGGTGAGAGATAAATCTGTCTTAATAACACCCTGGTTATGATACGCTTCTGGGAACAGACAGACCGGCTAAGAGAAGCTGGCAGTGACGGAAAGACCCCACCCTGTTAGTTTGGCTGCTAAGGTTATTCAGTATGACATCCATAGGAGGGAGACCAGGCATATCCCCTCATTGTCAGAGCAGCTGCTGCGACTTGAGGCTTTATTTGCAGCATTCAGGACACTGTGATTGACTACCAGGCCTAATATCGAGTGGCAGAACACCAGCACCAATTACCCTCTGCCAGCTGGACTCACTGACTGTAAGGGGCTCCACAAAGTTCAGGGAGGGAATGTGTGCAGTTAATATCCATTCACAGCTGTAGGAAGGAATCTAGTTAGCATATTCTCACAGGCAGAATGGGAGCTTCAAAGTTTTTTAGAAATTCCTCCCACTGTGTTACAAAGTGCAGAAAAGACCTCCTTGCTTTCTAAACTCCTCAGAGAAGAGTCTAGGTGCAGCTGGATCCAGTCTTAGCTCCAAACTTTGTCAACTGTTAGAGTCCAAAGGATTGGAAATGTGTAACTGAGCCTCTATACAACTCTGGATGACAAACCAGCTATATTTATACAAATATAAATGATTTATTATGATAATAATTAGACAAACAGATCTTAATCAGAACTCTTCACTACACAGTGTATAAGGTATAAATACTAGTAGTGCATTATGAACCAAGATTGAAGCAATTATATTAAGAAAATTACATTAAAGCTAGCAAAACAATTATTAAGCAGAGATAGATGTGTCTCACAGATATCAGCAACAGTGGGCAAATCTCTTTCGCTCAGTCTTGAGGAGTAACCTTGAGGGGCATCCTCACTCAGAGGAGGAATTTCCACACATACTCCACAAAAGAGCACGTTAGAAGACCCTGCCATTAAAGTGTGGCTGAGCTTTTATAGTATAAAGTGATTGACTGTCAGATGTCTCCAGACTAGCTGTGTCAGCTCAGCAGCTTTAGATAAGTTATTGGTGGTGTCACTTGTTTGCTCCTTTATCGGGTACATTACCAAGTCTACTACATCTCCACCTCACTATGAGGATGTTTAATTTTGGGATTGATGAGTCAGGCTGGTTTCAGCATTATTCAACACCAAAAGCAGCATGATGTCCCCTTCTCCATCCACCACTGGTAGCTTTGCAATTTGGCTTTGTCTGAGTTATTTTACCCCATTCCAGGCAGAGCATCCTGCTACCAATATTTCATTAAAATTCATTCATTGATGATAGTATCTAAGATAGATACCTAAAAAATGGTGAGTATAAAACTGTTTTGTACTGATCTTAGCAGAATATCAAAATACTGGCATAAACAGAGGATTTTTGCACCCTGTAAACAAAATCACCCATTAAACAAGAAACATTCAATTTTTCTTATTCTTTTTCAGGTCCTAAAAAACATTTGTTTATAATTGGGCACTCCAGATGCTCTGCTACCTTGCACTTGCTGTTACCATTTGTATACTTATAATATAGGTGCAATGTTTGTGTAGATCAGGTACATTTTACTCTTGTCATCTGGAAGTACATTAGTCTCTCTTGGCACACACACTCTCCTGGATAAAATGGTATTCTTATGGTCAAAAGTATGGAAATGAGACTCTAAAGGGGTTCCACATAGTTTAGGCAATTTCCTTATCCATGAATAAAAACAGAGGCCTGACTAGCATTTGACCACATAAAACAACTCACCTTTCTGTGCTGTGATTTTTAAAACCAGATATACATATTGAGTCAGCCCTATTTTTGAGATGAATGTTTGCCATAAAGGAGTATTCTGCCTGGCTAGGAAATACAGTTGTGCAAGTTTATCTTTTGTTATGGGAACAGAAGTACTGTCTATGATCCCTTTTGTCTGGAAGGCATAAAGACATTTGGATCCAGTTAAGGTATATTCACTGCTATAATGATGGAATTGCCTACCTTTACGTAGATTCAAAAATGAATTAGGAACAGTTGACAGGTATGAATATGCCAACCTACATCATGTTTGCCAGCAGCCATATGCATGCCTTCAATGCTAAAATATGAGGATTTTATAAACAAAAACTGTCGATACAAGCAACTAATTTTACTTTGTCTAATTATCAATTTTTCTTTTTATTTCTCTGTGGGTTCTTCGAGATGGTTGGTTGGTTGGTTGGTTGGTTGGTTGGTTTGGTTTTTTTTCTTTTGTGCAGCAGGGGGAGGTTTATGGCAGGAGCTGTCATGCAGATATAGGAGTATGTTTGAGCCGATATCTCCAAACCACCAAGCTTTCTAATATTATGCCAAGTATCATAATAATATTGTTAAAAGTCAATTACTACTGTTAATTACCTAATTGAATATACATGCATTTATTTATTTATATATTTGGGAAGATTAATCATACATGAGTGATTTTGGTTTTGGCTTTTCATGTAGTTTCCCACTTCCAAGAATGCATCTTTCTAAGATCACTTCTTCTGAAAGGTTAGGCCAGCTTAGTTCCTATTTTTCTTGCACCAGTCATGATGCCTTCCTGGAGCAGGCTTTCCCATGAGCTAGATCAAACTAACACATAAGATTTTGATGCTCAGAGCCAGCCAAAACCCCATGAAGTCAATATCATTCATAAACCTTTATGGAACGGCTCTGTTAACACAGGCAGCTCATCTTCACTGCAGCAGTCGTAATGAAGCACTCTTTCTGAGCCTCTGCTCTGATTAAATCACATTTTAACAAATCTTAAACCGGAATGAGCTCTTCTTATGAAATGAGTAAAGGTCACTTTTATTTTCCTCTACACTGGCAATGGGCATATATACTTGCATTGTCAGCTGTTATTCCTGACAATGACAACAGATGAAAAAAGAATAGACATTTGCAAAATATGGCAAAACTACAGCATACTATAAATGTTAATAGCTTTATTCATTTCAGATCTGGAATGTGACAAAATGACTCATGCTGGAGAACAGACTTCCTGGATCACAATGCGAGGTAGGAAATGAAATTAGAGATGGTTAACAGAAAGCATTCCAGCTCAGCATCCCACACCCACTCTTGAAACATTTGTCCAAAATGTGTCCCTCTCCTGAGGTTTGAAAGAACATCTATAATATTTTCATATTGTCTTTCCTTTTCTCAACTCCTCATTTTCAGCTGGTGATGGAATTACCTTCTGTTTCTCATGACAGTGGTTTTAGAGTGAATGAAAACAAGAGCAACAGAAATCCACCCTAAAGGTTGCTCTTGTGGAATTTCCTTGCACATTTTGATCCAATAAGATAATAGTTTGGGAAATGCTGTTTGAACAGAAGCAGAATGAATGCTAAACAGACACAAAATAAATGTGTTTTTGGCATGGAAATTGATCTCTCTCTGAATCTGCTAGTGTCATCATCTAATGGAATAAATTAGACCCTTTATTTGTTATAAGTCATCATACACCATATACTTCTATTTATACTAATAAAATGGAATAAAATAGAACTATATAATTATATAAATGCATAATGAATTAAATTAAAATTTTTAATGTTATCAAAATATTTATTTACTATTGTTACCGTAGGAATCTGTTAACACTGTTTTTTGGTTTTTTTTTTTTTCATTCCTGTTTAGCATTTAAGGACATTTTGAAACATAAAACTCCCTCATGGAATGAAAAATGTGAGTGTTCCAATTTCTTACTGGTAACTCAAACTGTTTCTTGAATATGAAAGATGCTTCACTGAAGTCCCTTTACGTGAAAAAGTTTCGCTTTCATATTCCTTTTCTGATCAGCACTGTCATTATTTAAGTATCTTATAATAGGTCAATATCCAAAACCAGGAAACATAAACTTGGTTAAACTTTTTGTTTCCAAAGGGTTGGTCACTCATCACACATAAAGCATGGAAAATTCCTTTGAAATATTTTTAGAGGGAGGTTTAGCCACAGACTTAATTATAGGAAGATGTGTTGTTATAGGAGGGATTTACAACTAATCTTGAAAGACTGAATCATTTCTTTATTCATAGGGAATGTTCCTCAATAAAAGCACGAAGAAAAAAATCAAAAGCAAGCAACTGTATCTTTCTCAACAGACACAGACGGCTATAAAGGGTATAAAAGATGTGAGTTAGTACCATACCAGACAGATAAGAAAATAAACACAGTATAAAGGTCAGTTTGGCTCTACAAACCATTAGAGGAACTTTTCCTGAACAAGTACAGCAGACCATCAAAGTGAGGTCTCTCCAGGGTGTCAAAAAGCAGAATTCAATGAATCAGACTTACCAAATATTACAAAGCAGACACAATGGCCATATTCTTAGCCCATAAAGTACAAGGCACAGATGGATTGATTTACAGAAATATTTTATTGCTTACCCCAGTGCTTTGTGAGAAAAAAAAAGAGTAATACAAGTCAGAATTTAAAAAAAAAAAACAAAAACAACAAACTATTTCCTTCTTTCATAAGATGTATCTATTTAAATGTCTTGAAATATCTTCAAAAATTCATGGAGGCATTTCTAGTTATCCTGGGACACTGGAATTCCCACAAAATGGCTACTACTGTCTCTTGCTTCAGGTCATGATAGTCAGCTCACGATCAGCTGAGATGTCACACTGGTGACTTCATAGAGGAGAACTTCCACTGCCTCTGGCTTGATCCTGGCTATGTTGAGTTAGAACAGCCCATTACATCAGCCCAATGCAGAAGTTATACTTACTGCCGCAGTTTTTCATGCCCTACTAGAAACCAGTGAATTTGAAGATTTTCAAGACCTTCTGACAAGCACTGTGTCAGAGAGGAATGTATGTGCTCCCATAAAAGGCACTGGGAAGGATTTTAAATTGCATAAATAAGTAGTCATTTCTACCTGTTCAAAAAAGAGAATGTATTCTGTAACAACTAATCTCTGATTTATTTGAATAGGATTCTTTTGAAGGATGTCAGCTTAATGACTTAGGCAAAAGAAAGACGGTTCAGATTTATCAGTAAGAAGGTCCTTTAATATTAAAGTTTGCCAACACAAGGAGCTGAAGGAAGTGATTTGGGCATAGAGACATACACAGTCTTATATATATATAAAAAGAATAGCACTGCAGGCTGAAGCAATTTTTCTGCTTAATAAAACTTTGTTAACTTGGGTTAGAATATGACTCATGCAGTGTCGAGAACAGATAAGAAAGCAGAGCTTATAAAAATAAAGGTAAAGCTAAGGAATATGTAAATATTAACAGTTCATCATACTTACATGTGGTTTGAATATTATTATTGATTGAGACAGGACTTAAGACCACTGTTGGTGTGGGGTTTTTTTAGTCAAATTTTGGATTAGCTCAGTGATATTTAGACTTACTACAGTGGTATGTTATATAATAGTGTGTCCATTAACAGTTCTACCATAACAGGTGTATATCACTGTCTGTCGGAAGTATATATTAAGAGTGGGAACCACCTTACTTTAGTTTGAAATTTAAGTGCCTAGATTAGTCAATGACTCAGGTTCCTTCTGTAGTCAATAGGCAGATAGTGATTCATCCCACACTAATATAGGCTTGGTTGAATCATTCCCCAAAGATGCCTCTTTCCCTCCAAGAGCTACACTTTTCCTACCAAGTAACAAAAAAATAACCACGGGGACTCTGTTTTCAGCTCTAACTAATAAATGTAGCTAAAATTTCAAACATGGGTTGCTGCAAGAAATTTCTGCACGCAGTCTGGAGACTGAGGAGCATTCGTGTGAACTGCCTGGCAAATCACATCCAATGGCAAAAACGCTGGGGAGGCGTGTTGGCAGATCATTAACCAGTTGCAAACAGAAGGGTGTTTGTTGAGCCATATGCAAAACTATAGCGCTATATCATTTTAAAAAATGATTGCCATTGATCATTGCATAAAATAAAACTGCAGCTTGTGCTTTCTTAGCTCTGCGACAGCGGCTTTAATTGGGGTTTGGAGGGGAGAGTGGCTGCGTGCCAGTGCTATATGCAATCATCCAGCTGTTCAGGCAGTTAAAGACCTTAAGATGTTATAGCAAAGGAGCTGGCAGACACTCAGTCTGCCTTCTAGAGACCAGGGAGCATCCTAGCAAGCTATTTAAGACTTTATTTAATATGGCAGCCATTAACAGTCAGAGATAAAAGGCAAAAGCACCATGTAATAGATTAGCTAGAAATGCACAAGTTTATGTGTGTTAAGGTGCTTCACTATGTATGCCATTGCCTTCATCTAACAGCACCTTTCACTTTTTAATTTGATTAAACTACTAAAAAACCCTTAATCTATAAATATCTATTTTGTTTTGACGATACAGGATGCTGAGAGATGAATTTTATATTGAGGCAATTATTGCATAAACAAGCAATGGATTCTTAAGCTTCCAGAATGAAAGTCTTGGCCCTTCATCCATAGAACTTGGTGGTCTGGATGTTGATGAATTGTTCTTTAATCAAAATGGTAACCTGAAGGATCAGTTTGTTGGAGAAAGAAACAGTTTAAGGAATGTGTTACGATGACTTTATATACAGTTATATTAAGACTAGGAAAAAAAAAATCAAATAAATACCAAATCATAACTGGTTTTGTTCCCATCTGTGCAGCTCATATACAATGGAAGAAAATATGGTCAACTTATAAGAGGAAGAAAACTGCTTCAGAAATATGCTTATAGTGCAACAAGGTGAGGAGTTTTGTTATCTATTGATCACATTTTGACCTTAATTGCTCACTGGCACTATCATTAATTCCTGTGGGCTACATTGCTGCAAATAAAGGTTGAACTGTACCTTGCATTGTTCTCTGAGTAATGGCAGATAACTATTGCTGTAGAAAGATCTGAATTTACTTAACTTTTTTTTTTTTTTAACATACTGAAAGAGCAGTAACAGTTTTGAAACAGAGTGACCATGGTTTCAGTAGCCAATCACACTTTAAAGGGCTATTTTGAACTTTTAAACATTATTCTATACATGCTAGATTTGATGGATAGCTTTTTGATATTTTGCATTAGGCCCATATGTAAGACCTTAAAAACAGTCATGAGACTACTGTAATATAAGAAGATGTGGATCAATTAATAACAAAGCGTATAAAAATATTTCATCTTTATCTTGTCCTATCATCTACCACAACTAGAACTTTTTCATACCCCTACTAATTTCAAATGCTTATTCAAGCATTACTGATCGGTTGGAGGAGAAGTGATTACTTTCTTTCTAGCAGCAAGCATGCTGAGCTCTGTGTTCTGATGAGCTGTATTTGCAACCTACAGAAAAAGTAAATCCACTAAATCAAAGACAAAGATAAAAATGAAGATAGGTTAAAATACAGTATAATTTTTGTTAACATGTCAGTCAGCTTAGCAGTTGTTTCTTGACTTACTGCTAGAAAAGCATTGAAAAATCTAATTTCTTCTCAGATGGGAGCTTGCCCCAGGAAGTAATTTTGAGAGAAATTTTGACAATTTTACAGCACCACCTCCACTTTAGCTGAGTTACTAATTGGTACTAATTGGATAATTAACACCTATGCCTCTTCTAGCAATAACACAAATAATTCAGTAGTAGCCCAAGTCTGCAAGCACATCATTATTCCAGGGTCCCTGCTTGCCTGTGTTAACTCATTAGTAAGTAGGCTGCAAGGTCACACAATGGTAACATCATCTGTCTTGTTTGCAAAGACTCAAATATCCTGCCAGTGCACAACAAATAGCAAATAAATCATAATAACGGCCCATATCAGCCCCAAGAGGTGTAGACATACGAAAACTTCTGAGAGTTTTCTTTTACACATTTTGTATCGCATGAAAATGGAGATTTCTGTGAGAGCAAGGGTGTAATTTCAGAGCACCAAATTTCTTTTTTCTCCACTGTAAATTATTGTTATATTTTCTGTAAAAAAGTAATGTGGTTAAGGAAGGCCTGAATTATTTTTTTAATAGGTCCCACATGGCCAAGGCCATTATAAATGACTAGAGCTTTAAATGGCCTTAAAAATACAGCTCCAGAATAGAACTGATTAGGGAATGAATGCTAGGCCTGTGACGCCCTGTGGGCTTGCTGGGGGAGGTCCCTGTCCCACTGCCAAAATTCATTTAAGAGTGCCTCAAGCCTCACATAGACTACAAGGCCAGCTATGAATGCAGATCCTGGAGTCCAGGATGAGAAACACTAGTTTAATGGGGGGAAAAAACCCCAATCCCTCTAGTTTCAGAAAACCCCTGAATTTCTCTTTTGTTTTTGTACAATTTTGATCACACTTTACATAGTGTAACGATCTAAACTAGTATTATTTACCAGAAACCTTAAGATAAAGGCTTAAATTCTGGTCCCCTTTTAATCAAGACAGCAAAGGAAAGATGTGGATTTGTTGCATCAACATATCAGTAGATTCTTTCCTTCCCTTTGGTAAACATGATTCAGCTTTCGATGTGCAGCTGCTGACTCAATATAGATGGGAAAAAAATTATGGATTCATGAATATGGAATCCCAGTTTCTTTAGGTTCCTTGATCAAATAAAGAATCTTCATTTCAGCACTCAGCTCGTTTATTACCTAACCCAACTTATGCTAAGTGGCATTGTTTGTTTCTATTTTAAAGCAACTAAAAATGATGATCTGAGGAACAATTTACTGGTGTGTTAAAACAGAGCAATGCACGGCAAATCTTCCTCAGATTTCTGCAGTGCAGGGCCAAGCAAAAGCTGTCTTGAATTCATTTATATTAATACAGTAGAATTTCAGAATTATACGTATGAAAGTCACACTGTGCTTTGTTAGGGTCAAACATGGAAAAGACGTGGGTAATCTCTTGGGAGTAGATGACAGGGATCCTACAAGGTGTTATTTGGTAGCAAGGTTGATGAAAAATCATAGAACCATAGTATCATTACCAAAACATTTTTTTTCTTTTTTTTTTTTTCCAAATGTGAGATTATTGTCTTAATTCATAAGGGAAGGACAGAATTCCATCTGTATTTTGGAGGAAGATTGAAAAAATTCCACTGAAGAAAGTGCAGCAAAATTAATTCTGGACTGAGAAGCAGAGATTTGATTACAGATAGTGTCTCCTTTAGAGCAGGAACTTGCCAGCAAACTGTAGGAGCTTTTTCCTTTCTGCTTGGTGTCAGCTGGGAGCCTGCATCCCCCTCTGAAGAAATATCAGGGAGTGGAAATTAGTTCATGGATATCTTTCTACTCCGACCAGTCCTAAGCACAGGTTGGCTCTCTCTGGCTGGACTTGGTCTCTTTGCAGAGTTGGTAACCTGTGCCTCCGAAGTTATCAATCTGACACCAGACAGAGCCCAGCACCAGTAGGGAGGAATCAAGAAAGTCTTGCACAAGGTATATAAACTCATATGTAAGTCTAGAAATTCAGAGAGCATTTGTTTTCTTTATTGTCTTCAACAAATTTTTGTTACTGTACTCTTTTGTTCATGAAGACAAAGAGGGTATTTTGTTCAGATCCTGGTTTTACTGTAAAAAACCTTATATTATTTCTTTTTCAATATTTATTCTCTAGCACTGAACTAGTTACACAGTGCATCCTGCAGCATCATGGTAGAGAACATTTTAGTTTTATGGGAGTAGAGAAAAAATTCCCATATACCAAAATGTAGACCTAAGTTTTTCAAATAAAGCAGTTCTGAGATGGGCCCTCATGTTTTTATCTGCAGCAGTCTTGTTCCTTCAAATCAAACGTCTTTTTTTGAGCAGAAACTGCCAATAAGGACCAATTGTCTTTAATTTTACAACGGGGACAAATGATTTTTGGAAGCTATGACTCATTTTACCCTAACCCAGACAAGATTATTCCAAGCTGTGCAACTGGTAGGATAAACCCAGCTGTGCCAAATCATACCAATCTGCTTGAAAATGTGTGAAAAAACCTACTCTGGACACAACATACCATAAGCATGAAGTAAAATAACAAATAAATAAGTAAATAAACAAATAAATAAATCTGATCTTCCTTGGCAAAATGTTTTCTCACACTGAAAGAAAAGATATTGTGGACCACACCCATGGCTGATGTAACTTCTATGAAGCAGCACAGAAAAGCATTGGTATATATTTACTTTGTTTCTTTATATATTGGATACAACTGTCTTGCTTAACAGTTTTATTAACATGTTACATGGAATATAAACTATAGTACAGCATCATCTATGACTTCAAAGAAAAAATCTTACAGATCCATGCTTGAAGTGCAACACAGGAAGAATTTATACACCAAGGTCCATGACAGAAATCTGCAAGAAATGCTTGGGTAGCAGAGGGTCATGAGCTCTTCAATTTTCAGCTGTAAAATTTATTAAGTGTCTGAAGTTCTGCTCCTGGCACTTCTAGAGAGATTAGCTGAGCAAAATGTCCTAGAAACTCTTGCCTAAGCCTGTAGAGACTAAAAAACTTGGCATCCCTGAAAATTGCTTGCATCCTGCTGCCCATGCCACAGTCTAAGCAGGATGTTCACGATGACCCAGACACTGTTCAGGAAGGCACCGTGTAACTGTGGTGATTTAGCAAGGCTCACAGGGACTCCTTTGTAGCTGACAAAAGAACTACAATTCGTATTTCTACCTCCCTTCTTTTGAAGTAAATTATAATCCTTATTTTCAAGTGCCAAATCATCATCTTGCATTCATGTAACTTCTTCAGGTGCTCATATGCAGCCTTAGTTAAATGATAGTGGAACTAAAATGCTTATTTGTCTCCTGTAAACACTTAATAATAAATATCTCTTTCCAATTTACAACCTTCCATTTAATTTCGTTGTTAATACTTTGCACTTGTTAACCTTCCAAATGCATGAGGACTCAATATAATGAGAATGGTATGAAGATGATCCAGTCCTGCAGGCTGTTAATATTCAATTCCGAATTAATAGGACTATTTTCAATTAGATTAGCTGGCCTGCTGATGTCAGTGGCACTTGCCTAGGTCCTCCCCTTGAGCATTAGTTTTCTGAATGGCACTGGACAACCTCATACCTTTCCTCTTAAAAATCTGATTAAAAAGACCACCCACTATAACAACTTTTAAGATAATGAATAGACTCTCCTAGCTCCCAGCCCTGTCCTTATGTGATCAATCAGGTGTGAATGGCAAAAAAAGTTACTTGGAGACGAAAAGAAATGAACATACTTCAGCAGGTAATTGAAGAGGATGCTTTGATATTCTGCTAATCCTGTTTAGCCTCTCCTCTTTTCCTTGCTTGCCAGCTACAGAACTGCTGCAGCCTGTTTATAACAGACAAGGGAGCATTAATTTAAATGAGGGGTGTGCTCATTAGTTAGTATGCAAACATGAACAGTGCTGGGGCAGAAGGCACAGCCACCAGGAATTTATAACAAAAGATTCCCTGAAACAGCCCTCATCCCTGTGTTCATTTACAATGTGAGTTGAGAGGTGTCTAGGCTTACCCCCAGCACTGTGTGCAATTTTGGGTGCCACAATAAGAGGAAGACCTTCAGTTCTTACGAACTGTCCAAAGGAGGGCAACAAGGAAGGTGGAGGGCCTTGAGGTGAAGCCGTGAGGAGCAGCTGAGGGTGCTTGGTCTGTTCAGCCTGGAGGAGGCTGAGGGGAGACCTCACTGCAGTTACAACTTCCTGGTGAGGGGCAGAGGAGGGGCAGGCACTGAGCTCTGCTCTGTGATGACAGTGACAGGACCCGAGGCAATGGCCTGAAGCTGTGTCAGGGGAGGTTTAGGTTGGATATTGGAAAAAGGTTCTTCCCCCAGAGGGTGGTTGGGCACTTGCACAAGCTCCCCAGGGCAGTGGTCACAGCACCAGCCTGACGGAGCTTAAGAAGCGTTTGAACGATCCTCCTCAGGCACATGGGGTGACTCTTGGGCTGTCCTGTGCAGGGCCAGGAGTTGGACTTGGATGATCCTTGTGGGTCCCTTCCAACTCAGGATGTTGTGTGAATCTATGATTTAAATCTCATTTATGCATAGACTGATTTTATATTGTAACTATTTCTGAAACAATAGGGTTGCTCCTGTCTTGGACTTTTTCATGTATTCTTTTTAATCTGGGGCAACCCCAAGAAAATCCTGATTTTGTCTTTTAATTGCTGTAAAAAAGACCCTTTAAAGTAGGCTCAGATCTCAGGCAGTACAGGCTAATGATCAAGACATCAAAACAGAGTCAGGAAACATCTCTAGTGAGGGCATGTGCATCAATTCAGGCTCAAGACATGCTAAACTGTTATGGGACATTCATACCAAATTTGCTTGTGCTAAATCACTGAAGAGGAGACAAGATATTTATGCACATGGTCCTGATGTCAGTCTTTTATTAAAGCCAGCCCTTCACCTCTCAGTTTTGTTTTCCTTCTCTATAATAGGGATTGTACTTTTTTCTTTAGAAGTATCTTGAGTGTTGCTGGTAACAGAAGCTGGGTGAAGTAAGGTCAGTTCTTTGCACTTTTGATATCTGAAGAGAACACGATAGAAACTTTATGGGAAACCTTTCGGAGGATCCATCTCATAGGATAAAAGCAGGAAAAGCTAACATCATAGTAATGAGTTGTCAGAGTTCTAAAGGGTCTCGAACATTTAAAAATAGCATTCAACTAAAAGTGGTTTCTCACTTTTCTCTTTAAATGGCCTGAGTAGCAAAAGAAAAATCAAAATGCCACGGCATTAAAATTTGGAAAAGGTCCCCATGGAGATCTGGGGACTAGTGATCAGACAAATTAGTAGAATATATAATGTAGAAGACAGTCAGAAATTACATAGATAAATATGGCATCCCTGAGAAAAATCAATATGAATTTTGTAGAAAGAAGTTTGGTCTTGCTCATCCTTTAAAGAATCAATAATCACTTGCTATTGTATACTTGGGCTTCAAAAAGCTTTCAACAGCCCATCAAATATATCAAATTATTGTTTCTTTCCAAGATTCTCTCATGAGCAAATAAATACTCAAAAATTGGAAAGAAAGGGTAGGAATAAATAGTCAGTTTTGTCAATACAGGGAAACCACTCCAGGAGTCTCATAAAGCTTCACACTGGGCCCTGTATGGCTAAAAAAATTGTCTGGAGAAAGATTGAGAAGTGAAACAGCAAAGTTTGTTGATGGTACAGAGGGCATACAGAGCTGAATAAGTTGTTAATACAGCTGCTAATAAACTCTCAATACCGAGCAATCGGGTGTGTTAAAACTTAGTAGGATAAATGACTAAATGTGGAAAAAGCAAAAAAAGATGATAGCCATGCAAAAGGTAGTTTTAGCTTTGGAGTGAGGTGTTCTAAGTATCCATTATATCTGAGGAAAGAGATTTCAGAGGTCTAGTAACAGGGCTTGTGAAAATGTTAGTTCAGGAGTCAACAACTGTCAACAGAAAGAAATGGGATGTTTGTGAGTTATTGCGAAAAAATAAAGAACAAAACTGAAAAATGCAATGGCACTGCATGCACATGGATCCTGGGTAATGCTGGGAAATCTGTCTCCCTGCCACTGCAAGGACATAACAGAAGAAGTACGGAGAAGAGCAATAATGATGAAAAAATTTACAGAGCAACTCCCAGAGGAAGGATTAGACAGACAAGAACTCCTCAGCTCAGAGAAGAGACACTGTAGGGAGCTTTTGACACAACTATAAAATCATGAGTGAAACTGAGAAGGTAGAGAGGGAACTGATGCTTGTTCCTCATAATTCAAGACCTGTGGGAACTCTGATGACAAGTTGCAGACCAAACAAACTAATGAGGATATACAGAGGAGTTCATTGTCACATGAAGCTGTCAAGACCTGTGCTGTTAGCTTCAAAGTGAGATTAGACTGCTGGATGATAGAGACTTCTTAAAAACATCAATATCAGAATCTAAACTCTATCTTTGCATATTCACAAGCCAGGAATTGTTGGACTGGTGTAAGGAGGAAGGTTGCTGTGTTTGCTCTATTTCTTAACACTCCCATCTAGAAATTGATTATTGGTCATTGCTGGAGACATGCTGCTGGAGGATGCTGCAAAGCTGTGTTAAGTTCTGAGCCACTAAGACCATTCCTATATTCTTAGTATCACTATTAATTTTTCACTTAGGAGAAGCTGAAGTCAAGCTCTCTGCCCTTTTTTTTTCAGGTTAGCAATGCCACACTGTAGCTGTCTGATGTGGGTAAGTTCTGAGCCTTAAAGGAAGTGCAAAAATGTTCCTGATGGTTCCCAGTAATGATGGTCTTCATTATTTCTACAGAAAAAAATCTCACCAGAAAATACCTTAATTGCTTCTTTACTTTTGTTTCTAAAATTCACTACAATATTAAACATGCCATAGTTTATTACAGTGCAAATGCTATTCTTCTAAATTGGAAACTAAGTCCTTCAAGTTGTATTTGAACTAACTCAGTACAAAAAATGTGTATTCCCACTTCTCTTTCCCCCTTTCTGTTTCCAATGGATAATTCTAAATCAGCTGAACTTTAAATTCCTTACATGAATAGATACAATGGATAAAGAATTACATGAATTTAAAGTAAGTGATGTAAAGTGAATGTTTATTCATTAGTAATGATCTTTATGCATCTGTAATAAGCATTACCCTCAAATTTTAAGGTATGTTGACTAGGTGACTAAGAACTTCTCCAAGCTATTTAACATACTAGATAAGATTAAGTTTATTGTCTGAGTTGTGCAAGATAATGTGGTATTACCTAACTGTATTTTCCTCTCTGGTATTTTTTCTTTTAATTAGAAAAATAAAGTGCTAAAGCACCCATTCAGGAAAACAGTAAAGCATGTATTTAACTATAATTTAATTTATTAATTCCGATGAGTATTTGTTGCAACCATGGCCTTACATGCTTTGCTGAAGCAGAGCCTTAATGAATAAGGCAGAAATTCTAATGAGGTCAACCAAAAATAGCAAAGGACCTAAAAAGCTGCATTTTAGTGAAGCTCTGTCTTCCTTTCCATCCCTATTGATTACATTTGGCCAGGTGACTCCACCTACTCAACATTCACTGCAGGACTGGAGCAAAAATCAGACTGTAAGAATTAAGGGTTGTATTATACAAATAATGTGCCTGCATTTTATATATGTATTCTCATACTCCTGTTATGGCTGTAAATGTTACATGGCTGTGATAGAAACAAAATATGCCAGAGAAGAACCCGAACTTTTCTGCCTGCTGAGTTTTCCAGGCAATCCACTGCAAGAGTTGGGAAGGGGCAATGTGCGATGGGGCTGCACCAGCTGTAAAGGATCTGGTTGCAAAATGCAGGCACTGTTCCAGGCCTGTGAAAAGTATGGATAGTTTTAAGGCAGATCTACATATGGAGAAATATTGACTTTCTTCTTATAGAAACTCTGCCTTCTGGATGAATTTATGTTTAAAATGGCAAACTTATTATTGAAATACTGTCATTTCTTACAAATGTCATTTGCATTGCTCTTATTTTGATAATGAAAAAAGATACCTTGCAGCAACAATTCTCATTCTGCCACGGAGGACAGGAAACAATATGTCTTTTCTTAATTATTTCAACTATTGAGCAAAATGCTCTAAAATCAAGAAAAATGTGAGGTTGATGTTAAAAACGTTGCCAATGCACTTCATGTCTCAAAAATTAATATTATTGTCTTTTTGCTTTTTCATCATAATTCAATTAAAATTATTTTGTGTTACAAAGTTGAAATAAAACATGTATGCATGGTAGGACAATTTTCCTAGGCTTCAGTGGGAAAGCATGAACAGCAGTCAGACACAAACTCTCTCCGTGAATCCCTTCACACCAGATCGGCCTCTCCCTTGTGCCCAGGCCAGTGTGGGCACTGAAAGATGACTTGGGAGCTGAGGGCTCCACCCTGCTCCAGCTTTGCATCACAGCCTGTGCAAAGCCATTAACACAAGTCACCCCAATCCTAGCAGGAGTTGCATTTGACTCTGTTGCACCTTGCATGAATAAAGACTGTCCAGAGGAGCAGCAGTATGGAACACAGTTCTGATTAAAATAACACATTAATTATGTCGGAATCTATTTCCAATATTTTGGATGGCTTTCATCCTTCCTTTTATAGGGGAAAAGAGAAGGGCATAACAAGGTGTAGTCATGGTGTTGCAACCTTGAATATCAATAGTAGAAAGATTTTAGAACCTGTTTAATTTTCTTCTGTTTGGGCAGATCCCCTATTGCTACAATTTTCCATGGGTATACTGAACTAATTTGACCTATGAAATGTCTGTTTTTCGTTCTAATTCTTTTCATTTTATGGACCTGGACAAACATTTAATAATTTGAGAGAGCCACAGAGGGGAAGGTGCCTGGTGCCCATCCTGACATAGCAAATCAAGTGGTCTATGGGATGGCATCTGTCACTGCCATTTGTTTGGTTGTGAATAAGCTTGGGGTAGAGAGAACATGGATCAGAAAATGAGCAAGGCATGGACCCTTGAAAGCATGGAGCACAAAGTGACAGAGAGAGATTTGTATGCTTTTATTTATGTTCCTTGGAAAGAGACATAAACTACCAAGCTGTATTACTTTCAGGGCCACATGTCTGATTTTGTTACATTTTTTTAAAAAAGTGAGTAATCCCTAGGGCTTGTTGAAAAAAAAAAAAAACAAAACAAAACATAGAGAAGCAAGGAAAAACAGTCAAGAGTACAATTTTATGACCAAAAATATTCTTTTGTATAAATGAAAATGCTTTGTCGGAGGAGATTTTAGTATTTTTTTTACTTTTGTATTTGAAAGTTTCTCTTTTCACCCCAATAATGTCAAAAAATTTCATTACGGTACTGCTAAAAAGTTTATTTTGTTATATTTTATTGCAATGTTTTGTCACTATGAAATATATCTGAATGGTACCTAAGAAAAACACTTTGGTAATGCCACCACAGTGCTTTCATACCAACACATTCTAAATCTTCCATTCCATGAAATAAGACAGTTGCATTTTTTGGACAGTTTAGGGTAAAATTTTAGAATCTAATGAAATCTAATAAGTATTTTAAAGTGTAATGTCAATAAATCAATAAAGTGAATATATGAGTAAATTCATGGTAGGGTTTTTTTCTTTGTTTCTTTGTGTCTTTTTCTTTCTTTTTGTCATTGTGCTGGGGTGTAGTCTACAAAGACTCGTTTTTTCATGTGCTTGTTTTACGCACTTCCATTAATTTAAATCTATAATAAACATAAAGTGTATGTGTGCGATGGGTATTAGTAGCAAGTATGAACTGTGGGGTTTTCAGCATGGAACACTGTTCTGAAAAAGCTAAAGTAAATCAAATTACACAATTATCTAATATCATTGATTTATAGCTGATTTCAGGGACAATCAGAACCAGGGTGGCAGTGAGCAGAGATGTAGTAAGGGAGTAGGAGTCATAAATATGGAAGTGCTGTGAGCCCTGCTCAGTGTGCTTTACACTCTTTTTCAGCCAGTCTTCCCATTAGCACTCTACTCTTCTGATTAGTCTGGTAAATAGAGTTGGATTCCGTATTTGCTAATGCTGACTCTATCCATAAAAACATTTGCAGAGCGAGAACCTAGCTGCCATTTTCCTCGCCAGAAATGCATGAAACATACATGTAATATAACAGGTGAAAGCAAAAGGAGTATGAGATGAAGAACAAAACATTGTAGAGCCGAATGAATCGTATCTTCAAACAGAAATGAGAACTCTTGAAATTGTTCTAAAAGTTGCATTGACTGCTGGATTTTTGTTCTCCTTGGCCCAGCTGTACTTAAATGGTGTAAATTAACATTGAAAAGAGCCATGTTTTTGTGTTAATAACTTCATTTTCATCAACCCCATTCCTATGGTGAATATTGTTTTTCCAGCCATAATGATGAAAAAAGTGAGTTGTAGCTGACAGGCTGAACTATACACTTTTATGTGTTCTATGAACTATAGAACACATAAAAGATAAATATGTCCAACATACCCACATTACCATGCTGGGAGGGAAGGAAAACTGCTGGATGCTGCCCAAGTGATGTTTGCCTGCCACCACTTAGTTATACATGCAGTGTCTATGCCTCTGTTTTTACTCATTTTATTAACAAATAAACAAAAACATCTGTATATTAAGGAACAATATTGCATTACAAAATAGTTGCCGGGGACTGTTGTTTGGACTGTTGTTTCCTAGCTCTTCAGCAGACCCTGCAAGAAACTAACCTGGAACAACGGTGGTTTAGTATAAATCTTTTTCATATAAAACAGCAAGACATTCAGTCATTTTAATTTCCAGCCCCATGAACACTTCCTAACAAAAATAAATAGGAAGAATGAAGAATACGAGGATATATTATGCATTGTGAAATCATCTTACTCCTCCTGAACACACACATGTTCTGTATTTACCTCATTGTAGTGGAACAATTAAAAGTGGAAATAAGATATTTTATTTTACTTTCTGTTTGAAAGGCAAACTGATGCATGTTTGAGGGAAGATCGGTTACACATTCCCCAAGCTTCTCATTGCTCTTTCTTTGAATGTCTGCTTGCACTTGCATGTGCATTATGCATCTGGCAGCAGCTCAGCCTTACATGACTTTAGCTTGAAGCCTTCTGGTGGAACAGGGATCCTTGCTTGTGGTGCTAGCCCCAGGAAGATGATCATGTTGGACAAGCTGCTCCCTGGACAGGCCACAGCCACACCGCAACTGCAGCAGCTTGGAGAGGGGAGGAAAAGGCCAATCCTGGTTGTGCATTGCTGATTCCTTTCCTTTGGTCTTTCCTGGAAGATGACCATGTTAGAGTTTCTCTGCAGCTTTGTCTGTAACTGTACAGCACCACACGTATCATCCTAATACAAAACCCCTTTAACACGCTCCACCACTTACGTGCTGTCACCCAGCCCCGTTGTGTGACACCCCGAGCCCTGTCTGCCCCTGCCCAGCCCCCCTCTGGGCCCCTCCACCTGCTGACTATTGGGGACCGCCTGTCACCCCTCTGGGGCCACCAGCCCCTGCTCCAGCAACCCAGCAGAAGGAGCCTCCAAACCCCTACAGCCCTGCCTTCCCAGCCAGGGGTGCCGCAGAGCCGGGCCCGCCCACTGGCTCACATCCCAGCCTCAGACATCCACAAAGCCAGGGAGGTGCCCAGTGCCCAGGACTGGGGCTTCCCTGGTGCCCCCAGCTGCTCTTGGCTGGGACAGCGGGTTGGACCTGGGCTGCCCAGCCTTGCTCTGCCACTCCCATGGGGAGTCCCCACATTCCCAGCCCCAGAGGAGCTGCCCTGCTCTTGCTGCAACCTGAGATGTGCAAGAATAGTCAACCAAGTGTACAAAATTAGTTCTGAGGTGTTAAAGGGCCATGGCCATGCTGGGTGATTCATACATAAGTGATTTCTGACTGTGAACATTACACTTCCTGGCAGACACCCCAGTGCTCAAACTGGGATTCCTTTAATATTTCAACTATAAGAATTTGGATTCAATGTGCTGGGCACATGTCTTCTTTAAAAATATTTGAAAGTGGGAAACACTGTCTACACCGTTCAGAGCAGAAAAAAATACATTGTTGAATTAATATATAAGTTATTCAGACTTGCCAATGTATTTTAATCATGAACAGATCTGACTAAAAGCTTTCTTTTAACTCTGCAGGTAATTGAAGAATTTCACAAGACAAGAATGACCTCTTACTGTGTTTTTCCTTTGTTTCTGTTGAGAGGAAAGATTCAAATGCTTCTTTCTAACTTTCCCAATCCTTTTTAATCATTAACCCTTCAATCTAAGTGCAATTATTTAAAACATTTTGGTGGAAATCCCTCTACAATCACAATGATTTATCAGAGCAGTTGCCTCACAGCTGACAGGTCAATCTGTAGATACACTTGAGGATGACAATAATTAAAAAACCCTTGACAAAATGTCATTCAAAAATAGGAGTTTGTTGCAAATATTTTGAATGTGGATTTAACACTTGCTGATAATCCCTGACAATTAGTCCAGGAAGATGAAATCTGACTTTCTCCACAGAAAAGAACTTGATGGCAAAAATACCCAGTGGAGCCTTGCTCCAAGACTAGTCTTAAAAGAGGCGGGTATTTAGCCTCCAGAGGTGTGTGGTGGTCCTTGGATTTGTTGGGAGAGCCGATGTGAGAGTCCATCAGTTCCCATTACAGTGTGCCTCGGTAACGCGCAAACACGACCGGCTCAAACTGAATTGCGACTGCTCACCGATGCCACACAGACAGGTGAACAACAGCGTCCTGGTAATGAGTATCAGCTGCTCCTGGGCTGCGCTAGATAGGACAGGGATCTGAAAAGACTTTGAAAGGCCTCGCTAATTAACCTCATGTTAAAAAGACCTCTATAAATTAATGCAAACCTGAGCTGGCAATTACAGTTTTAAAAACGGAGAATTAGAGTACTGCAGCTCCTCTACTCTTTCTGCTTTTCAGAGGTGTAACCATTTCAGAGAATACCACGTGTGCGTTTTGCCCCATTCTCAGGCTGCAGCACATCCAAGTTATCCAAAAATCCTTACGCCACTCCAAGCTTTTTGCTTCTTTAACAACAGTTTCCTAAGTCCCAAAGGTTCAAGTTCCTTAACATTTGCTCTTTAGAATGATATTTTCTTTCTTGGGCTTATAAAAGTAAACTAAGTGCTATTTTACCAGCAAGGTGAAGCAGAAGTACTTGATCACCGGCTTTTTTTTCGCACCCTTTTACCAATTTATTTAGTCACTGGTTCCCTACTTAACACAATGCTGGGTCATTTTGATGAATGCCTTTGAATTTTCTGCTTCAAGTGTATGATACTCAGAGCAAGACTTTGTAATTTCATTTCTGTTCAAATATTTGTTGTCTAACTTTATTATTAAGTCAATTACAGGACTATTATCTGCATATTTTTTCTACCTCTACTCATGTTTCTAAAATTAAACAAGTGAACTTATACCTATGAAAGACTAAGAAAATGGAGAGTGAAACTGTTCTTGTATTTTTTTGACTAAAAAAACCCATTCTTCTAGGCATAAAGAACAAACCATAACTGATGCATATAATCATGCATATGCCACACACATAGTGATCTATTCTTGAACTCTTCTTCCGAAAATGGTAGTCCCAGCAGAAGTGCCCAAACAACCATGAAGGACACATTTAAAGTTAGATCAAATACAGCTCACACTAAAATATAAGACTTCTGTCAGAAACTTTTAGGAGAATCAGGAATATTTATTACAGGAAATGCAAACCTGTTATACAGCACACACAAAAAAGGGAGGAAAAAAATAAAAAATAAAACTAAAATAAAAGCACGGTTTGCTGTTTTAAATAACTACTACAATGATGTTGAGAGGAATAGAATATGGTAGAATAAAACTTCCCTTGAGTTTGGAGACATTTTATTTTGGGTAATGATGAGGTCTCTGGAACTAAACAACTTCACTCATGGATTGAATGTTCCTTGGATGTAATGGGCAGTTTTGTCCAAGTGTAGATAGAACTATACTAGATTATTTGTAATGGACTATAATACTAATAGAAAAAGCATAAAGATTTGGTGAAGAATACTTCAAAAACATTTTAAATAGACTGTTTCATTGAAGTTGTAGGCACAGCAGTGTTGGATCCAGGTTATTGTGACAATCTAGCTTTGTTCACCAGTTTCCAACACAGACAAAATTTCAAATACTCTTCCAAGAGACAAAATTTCAAATACTTTGGCTTTGGGAAAAGGTCCCTAATGGTCCCTAATTTTTATAAATTAGAAATGAGAACTAGATGTTGAAATATCTTTGAGGATAGGGACCAAAACATTTAAGCATTTACTGCACATGACAGTATAAGCCAAAAGATGCCTAATGATAGCTATGAAAATGTAATTAGGCATTACTTCAGAGTGCTTAAGTCTATGCATGAGGCACTGCTGATTGCCTTTGTAAATATGGTTATGAGTGCTGTAACTGAGAGGTTATTTTGTAACTTTTTAATAGAAGGGCTTTAATACAGGATACATCACAGTGCAATAAATAATTCCTTTTGGCATTTATTTTTACTTAGTTCCAGTTACTTAAAGGCCTTTTTATTAAAGCTTCAACATACATTTTTCTCCAGAATTAAGTACACTAAAAATCAAATCTAAAGTAAACATTTCACAGCACTGCTTTATATGTAAAGCTTTCTAATAAATCTTCAATTTTACAAACATCGTAGCAGCAAAAAAAGGCAGAAAAAAAGGCATAACATGATCCATCACAAGCACATTTTCATGAGGAAGCCCATGACAAGATTTTGCGCCATTCACCAGTATTTGTGTTCCCAGGAGGTAAGCAGGTCACCAATTTAGTAAGTACTTATCAGCAAATAAGCTTTCAGGTTTTTCAGTGTATTTAGAGTGCTGACTTTCAGTTTTGCTTGAATAGATTATAAAACTAATTCTAAGATGAAACCCAAGCTTTTTAATCAACTGTGACAAAAGCCTATATGCAGTTTTGAATAGCACTTCTGAAAGAAGGAAATAAATTACCTCTTTATTTTCAATACCAGTAGAGGCTCATTTTCCATTTACACCATGTGATTCTTGTTAGTTGAGTGAGTTGCCATAAATTAGTTAGGGCAGATGAAGTCTGTAGCACAGCCATACTTCCTTTTTGCTTCAAAGCCATCATTTCAAAACATAAATTATCGCAAGGAAGGCTTTTATGTACTTTTCTGACTGTTTGTTCATTTTGATTTATAGAATAATTAAAAGATAATATGAGAATCAAAATCCTACATAGCCAAAAAAAAGATTTTAATATAGGATAGGTCATTCACTGTGGTTAGATTAAATAACTTTTTTTTCAGGGGGGATGGTGTTTTGGTAGACTTTTACAAACAGCTCCCTTACCTTGCTTAATCAAGCTGTAGAAATAGTTCTGATGCATCACAAATGGCCTGGCAGAGCCAGAATGTAACATGACCTCCTGGAAAAGGCATGCATGGTTTTGTAGGATTTAAAAAGTATTTTAATCCAGAATGTTAAATTTTCTCCTAAAGTTTTAGACCTTTCTTGCTAGGGAATTCGATTAGCAATGTGAAAGTTGGGACATCTTCCTATAAAATCTTTTGGTCCTATTTTAATATTTATTAGGTTGTTTATATTAATGAAAATTGTGGATAAAGTCTAATTTTGAAGAAGCAAATGCTTGTTTCAGCTTGTAGTTGACAGTAAGCAGCTGCCTCAACATGACTAGTGACAAGTCTGACTTAAAACATGCATCTAAAAAAAGATCAGTATATTTAAGTGGAATCAAAGCATACAGATGCCTTTTAGGATAGATAATCTATCACCCAGAACTTCCAACCTCAGACTCTGATGACGTTTGAGAGTCTATTATTAAGTCAATAATTTGCTGAAATGATCTTTTAATAATTGTCACTTGTCCCATTAAAATATATTGTTCATCCTAAAAATGTAATTTCTAACTGAAGGCCTCCCTAGTATTTTAATTAACCAACCTCAGCTTTTGACAAAAAACTAATCAAATAATTCCAATAGCATACATTAAAAATACAGTATAAGATTTTCCATGGGCGACTATAAACTGAGAGAAACTTGCTTTCTGGGACAAGAATTGACCAGCAAGAGTTGCCAGCTCTTGTTTAGCATCACTAATCCTGACCATACTCTCCTCATCCTTAAGTAACAATGTACATTCTACATGAACATATATACACACACATAAGTACATGCACACACACATATGCAGCCCAGAAAATGACTTTAAAAGTTACTTGTCAAACGCTCACTTTTCAAAACCAGCCAATTCCTCTTGTTGCTTGTTTTGTGTTTTTTTTCTTCTTTTAAGCACACAATATGTTACTAAGTTTTGGGAATGGTAGTTTCCACTGAGGTTTAAAGAAGTGACATATTTCAAAATTCACAGGGTGTGTTGAACGCAGGTTTTGCAGTGCTACAGGCACCAGTGTGATCTTCTAAGAGTTCTCTGCATCTGGGCTTAAAACACACATGTACTGTTGCTGAAATCATGGAGAATTTTAGGTGCAAAGATTCTATTATTCTATGTGATTAGAGAGTGTCACAAATCAATCTCTTCACTATTTGGTTGTTGTGTGATGAAGACATTTACTGTGACATTTAGGGGCCTCGGTAGAAAACCCTCTTCATGAATAGAACAATTGTCCTGGGAAAGAGGTATATAAAAACCTTTTCTTCCCCTGATTAACATGATGGAATAACTTTATCAAAAGAATGTAATATATGTTGCTCTAGAGTCTTACCTTGATTTGGACTTCAGGAGTTTAAATACTTCAGAAAGTTTTGTGATTAGATTAGCTTCCTGGAGACTAGATCTGTCTCAAGAAAGATTCCTCTTTGTGGCGAAGCAAGACCCATAAGCAGAATGCTAATAATTGTAATGCAGGGAAAGCAGGGAATTCCTGCTGGAGACTCTCTGAACTCAACCAACAGCAGTGCTGCAAACACAAGTGTGTGTGTGTGTGTGTGTAGACATATACATAGAGGTGTAACAGGTAGTGTTTGCAGAACTGGGATGCAGATTTTTTACTTAGTCCCAAAAACATGAGGTACTGAACACTAAGGGACTATGCCTACTCATGACAGAGGCTATGCCTACTCATGAAGTCAATCAACCCTGTTAAGACTTCTAGCACTGATGTTCTGCATATAGTCTTGCTAGGTCTCTGAAACAAAGTAGAACAGATTCAGCATTTAAGTTAAGATCGTGTTCTTCCTCTTGTCAAATCACAGTAATGAGATTTTGGCTACTGATAGAGGCAGTCTGGAGTGTCAGTCATGAAATTTTTGTCTCTGTCCTGATTGCCTTCCTTCTATACTGCTGTTATGGAATAACAGTGATCACAACTTGGCCAAAATAAGGTTAAATTATCTTCCCTCCCTTTTGGCCTCAGCAACAGACAGAAGATGAGCTGGAATAAGAAGAGGGAAGCAGCTATACTGTCTCCTCACATGGGTTTTAAAGACAGAGAAGACAACTTATGGGAGGCTCTGGATCAGCTGTTGAGGAGTGCATGAATCCCATTTTAAATTCTGCAATGCTGAGTGTGTTATGGGGGAGGGGAAGGCGTGCGGGAACTGCCACCTTCCCAAAGCACCAGAATGCAAAAAGCAAGTCAGCTTAAAAAAGGGAGGCAGAGGCTGAGAAATCAAGACATAGGGAGACAGACACAAATTACCCAATGTCTGGAGTGCTGTGGGACTGGGAGAATCTAGCTGATAGCTTGGGAAAAACTTGGCAGTGGGTGATAATAGGGTACTAAAAAGAACAGTAGTATTGGAGGAGAAACTACAGGCTCTCCTCACTAGCTGGTGTAACCCAGCCTGCAATTTGATCTCAGACAGGTTTTCTAGCAAGAACCTCTGCGCTGGGAGCCAAAATTGCATCACTGGAAGTTTATGAGAGTTGGCACACACCAGGGGCAACCAGAGGGAACTGAAAATGGGAATATGGACAAAGAAATATGATATCTCTCCCCTGAATAATCCAAGGACAATTTCACGCATTTTCTGAGTAATGTTTATTATGTTTATATGTAATTATTTAAGGCTGGCGATACTTCATTCTTTTCCCGCTCACTTCATTGAAGTCATAAACACTGATCATCACAAACAAACCTTAAAAATACTTTTGGAATTATCAGATTATGAAAAACTCCACATCTACTTAATATCTTAAGACTCTTTATGTACAAATGGAGGGCAGAACCCAGCCACGAGACACTCCCTGTGCGGATGGTGCATCCTGCTGCTTCACATGGGGACAAGCCCCTTTCCTCACAATCCACCATCATATGCCTTGCTGCCTGTAAATAGTTTTCCTCTAATTGTTCACTGTCTCTGACCCGGTTCTCTTACCTAGTTTTATTCTGTTTAACTCTGTTATCTTCAAAAGAGTACATTTCTTCTGATATACTCTGGAACACATGAAGAGATGCAAGTCCTTTATCTATACAAATACAAGTGAAGGCATACATCCTTTCTACAGCTTATCCTTAATTTCCTGTCCCTCTGTATCTGTTTATGAATTATCTATGAATTGGTGTTAAAGCTGAGAAGCAGCAAGACTATATTTGTGTTAAATACACTACATTGCTGTCCTATAAACTAGCAAAAATAGGTGATTATCTGCTTGTCTGTATTTTAAGGTGCAGTTTTTAAGAGCTTGAATTTCTCTTGTAAGGAGAGCCGGTGTTTAAATACATCCAAGAACATTTATTTCCTGTGCCTGGTTACTTTCCCCATAAGGTGATGCAATCTGCTTGGGGGCCTGGACAGATGAGGGAAACAGCATAAAATCCTGAAAGTTGGTGCGGAGAGAAAATTGAGGGGAAAGGAATAATGGTGGGCTGGAGGCAGCCATCCAAATTGACACTTAATGGAAGGGCGCACGGAAGCAATGCCAGCGGAAAGCGTTTTGTCCCTTGACTGCAGTGAGAGGGGACGAAGACGCGCCTTTCCCGTAATAAACACAAGAGGAAATGTTTTCCCGTGTCCCGTTTTCCTGAAAACGGATGAGGGGTTTGACCAGCCCGCAGGTGCAAATAGGCTGCCCCTCGGGTGGCTTTGGAGCAGTGCCACTGGAGAAGCTATTCAGGACCTTCGCTCCTCCGAGGACGAACTACAAAGGAGGGGGCAGAACACAAACTCTAGCGCGTTTGTCCTTCGATCCCTGCGACAGGGCTGGCACCCCGCGGGGCAGCCACGGGCTCGCCCCGGGCTCGGCAGGGCTGCGGGGCACGGGCAGCTCCGGCGGCACAGCCCAGGCACCCCCGGCCGCCCTGACCCCTGTGCCGGGGCAGCGAGGGCTGCGACGTGCGGCTCAGCGGGTACTCCCCCAGGAAAGTTGGAACCCCGCCGCTGCCAGGGACAGGGTGGCTCCGTCCCGTCCGCCCCCCCGCTGCCGCAGGCGGTGCGCTGGGGCCCCTCCTGCCCCGGGGGGGCCATTGCTCGCTAATTGCGCCTCTGCATCGACCGCGGGGGCGGGGGGCCGGAGCCGCCGCCCCGGCGCTATTTCAGGGCGGGCGGCGCCGCTCCGCACCTGGCCCGGCCCGGCCCGGGTCCCTCCGCCCTCGCTCCCCCGCCTCCCTCCGCAGCTCCTCGGGCATGGCTGAGCCGGGACGCCCGGGCCCCGCTGCCGGGGGCGAAGCGGCCGCCGATGAGTTCCGCGATGTCATCCGCAGCCGCTCGGGTAGGCACCGCTCCGCGCTCCCTCCTCCCGGGGCGGGCGGGGGTCCCTCCGCCGCCGAGCGCGGCCCCAGCGCGGGCAGCGCGAATCCAGCGCTCGGGAGTTTTCTTAATCAGTGCTTTGCGAATTATTATTTTTTTTTTTTTTAATTAGCTCAACTTTTCCTTTGGCTGTGCGGCATAGAAGGGGTTCTCGCGCTGGCTCGCTGGGCGAATCGCGCATCTCGGCGTGATGGGCGCGACGCTCGCGTCCGTGTCCCAGCAAATGAGTGTGGCCTGTCGCCGTGCGGGTCCCCCCGGGCTGTCCCCTGCCTTGGGCTGTGCTGGTGCCGCTTGTGTTGGCGGACAGGTCGTTAAAGCTGTAAATGGGAACAGCTGTAACGCTCCCTCAGAGGATAAAGTTTCAGGTGCCTGGGCCCTCCTTTTTTTTTTTTTTTTTTTCTCCCCCCCTTCAGTCCTGGAAAGAAACCAAATCCGTGGTAGTAAGGGTATTTATAGACCATTCAGCGTTTACTCATTTGCAGTGCAAGTGCATGTGGAGCTACAAGTTAAATTAACTCTTCTCGAGGCTCTATGTGCTCGCTTACCCTTAACAAGCCTTAAAATAGTGTTGTCCTTAGACAGTTAAATTACTTTTAAAAAATTATCTCTCTTGTGCTTGTGAAAAACAGCAACAAAACACTTGTCATGCATTATGGAATAATTAGGGCTGGTATGGAAATTTTAATCTTGAAGTGTTTGGGTGATAGTAAGTAGAGCTTATGTTTTCCGTGATAAATTTTGTGAATGTTGCTTTTACTCTGGTAGTGTAAAGACACTCTTGCAGCAGTATTTGATGCTTTTCCACTGAGGTCTCAGTGATGCAGTTCCTGAAGATCTCTTGTTTTTTCTAATGTTACCAACCTACTGCTTCTTCTCATAATAATTGCTTTTCCTTCAATGTGGCATTTAAAAGGATGGGTATTGCCCATGGGGAGTAGGAAGTGGTGAAGAGTTAGGTGGCTGTTTGTTTAATTATTTTTTTTTTCCCCCAAAGAACTTCCTTGGGCTTCTGTGTCATGTCTTTTAACTGGATTTCTGCGCCATGAGAATGTGAAAGAAAAAGAGTATCTATCTCATTGCTGGTTGTGATACCTCTTAGAGCAGCACATGTTCCCTGTTCTATACTTAGCTCACTTTCAGTTTAGGGGATGTAAAATGCAGACTGAGTGCAACACAGAGAAAAGCCCCCTTCATTTAAAGGCTTGTCCTGTTAGTGTATAATGAAGTATTTGGGAAGTTGCTGATTGGAGATGAGAGAACTTGAAGATTAAAAAAAATATCTTCAGGTCAATGTAATTTTCCAAAAGTGAAGGTGAAGGCAGTAACTTTACTGCTAGATGCTTACAACTCTGAACTGAGTGCTTTCTTCCCACATTTTTTTTCCCTATAGCTAGTAATTACTCTCAATGTTCAGTTTGATTTCCCACTTTAAAAATTCATAGTTGAGAACAGACACGCTCTGAAAAGCTAGACAGGAAATGTTACCTATGCATTTCCTAATTATCCCTTATACTCTGTTTCACTTGGAAAGTCTGTTTCCAGATCAACTTCAGTGGCAATATGTTAGTTGTGTCATAATAAGTGTAAGATCGCAAATGGGTCTAAAATGTTTTTCAAGTTTCCTGCTATAAAGTAGTATTAGGATTTAGATGTTAGCAGTAACACGTGGAGCAAACATTTGTGCTTCTTAATTGGACGCAATTCCCTGGTGTATTATCTATGATGAATAAGAAACAATCAGTTTAAGAATCATAGAATTGCCCCAGATGTTTATAAGCCTGGAGAGATAAGGAAATTCAATTTCCATGGTAATATTCATCACAGGTATACTCTTTTTTTTTTTTTTGGTGATACACCCCACAGTGATCTCTTACTCTGCTTATCTTTTGTTGTTATTATCCAATTTTGAAATGCATTGCTTAAAATCTGACTATGGATTTGGGGAGCAGTAATGAACAAGAAATTAACCCAGCTGTTGGCACAAGCAGACTGAGAAGAACTTGGTGAGATGGTGTTTACAAGCCTCACAGTGGGTTCATTTGGGGTTGGGGTTTTTCTTTAACCTATGACCTAGGTAAGGCGTATTTGGAGTTGGGATTCTCCATTTCTTTGGACATACATTCTTGAACAAATTTGGGTTGGAAGTCTTAGAGCTTCTAAGGAGTGAAATAGTGGCACAAACACAATCATAAACACACCTTAACTCTGTAGTGATGGTGAGGAGACTGAATTGTTCTCAGGATGCGTTTCCTAGGCCTGCAGAAAAGATTTTGGGACCCAGTAAGGAAGATCTTGGTGACTGAAAAATGAAGATAGCATAGCATAGCAAGTTCATGGTGATTTAGGGCATCAGGTACTGTACTGAAGGAGCTTTCATAGAGATTGTATCCCACTTGTTTTGCACTGTGTTTATATTAATTTCATGCTTCAGGGGTCTGCTGCTTTCTGACAGCTCCTGGATAGGAGGTTTGACCTTTGGCAGGTGCAGGCCTTGTCTTCCCATGAAACCAGAGAAAAGATAGGGTAGAATATGTTGCTGTATTTGCCATATAAAAATATTCCATACTTGCAGATTTTAGGTCATATTCAAAAGGTCAGAGCACCAATATTTGGTTAAGATGAATGGCCGATGCAGATAGCATTAATTTGGGTATCCTGCTGTCAGTTTTAAATAAAATGATTGAAAAAAGTTATGAGGATTCACTTTTTGTAAGGACAGAATTTTAAAGTTAGCACAACTTACAGGAAAGCAGGCTCTGTCAAATATTATTTCTTTACAAATTTTATTGATCAAGTGATTTCTTGCAGTATATTACGACACACACAAAAAAAATAGCACTAGCAGTAAAATACCTACTAAATTGTTTAAAACACACAAAACAGGTTGCATTGCAGAAGTTGCCGTCAGAGAGTTGTAATAGAATTGGGTTTTCCTTGTTGCATCTCTGTGGGGATAATTTCAAGACACTAATTCATCAATTTTCACTCATACAGAATGGCTTGAGTTGCCTGAGCTTTGAAGAAAATTCACACATATGCAGAGCTTAGGAGTGAGGAATGTGAGCTGTGCTGCCAGAGAGAGTGAAGAATTTAGTGGCCACTGCAGGGGCTCTGTTCAGCATGTCCTCGTCATGTGATGACATTGGGAACTGGGTGTAGGGAAGTTTATTTTTGACTCCTGTATATGGCATGGCTGATTCTAGTATGAGAAATATGTTGGAAAATATCCACAAAACCTGAAATCCAAGGTGAATGTCTATGGAGCTTAGCCAGTAATTTGTTTTAAGCCTTTTATGAGATGTTGCAGAAGTAACTTTATTACTTTGAGTATATTCATGGCCAGAAAATCCTAGATGCTGAATGCCTACTAGGGGAGGGAGCAATAAGGAAGGAGAAGTCAAAGCTAACAAATTTATTTAGAACACGTGATACCTTGCAGAGAGAAGATGGTTAACCTCTGGGGATAGATCCTCCATATCTAGAGGTGTTTGGTCCAGCATTTAGTACTTTTTTTGTAAGGTTAGCTTATGTCAAATGAGAGTTACTGGATTCAGTATGTAAGAGTCTGTTGTAAAACATCAGTCATTTATCTTATGGTCCCTTCTGGCCACAGTGGTATTCATTTGTGTCTGCCCGGCTCTTCAATTTCATGCTTGCCATCCAAACTGTGCCTTCCCCAGACCTGACTGACCACCCTCTTTCTTGCTGGTGTGAGGCTGAGCATACTCCTTGTGCCCTGTGCAGGGGCACTGGCAATTCTTAAAATATCAGTGTTAAACCAGAATCCATCCAGGTCTTGAGCTGAGATTGCTCCAGAGAGCTGTTGAGATAGTATTAGCAAAGAGACAGTATAAAACAACTGCAAATGTGAATGTTACAAGCTACAGTCACTTTCCAAACCATTAATAAGCGTGCCAGTCTAGTAAGTGTGGATCTCTATGCTTATTGAACACATGGAGATCATGCTTTGGGAAGTGGATGTTGCAAAGCTTAATAAAGCCTATCCTTGTGATTTAATTTCTCTAAAGAACATGTGGCTTCCATTTCTCAGAATGTCTTTCCTGAATAGGAAATAGCACCATCAAGTCTCAAATGCATTTGCATGCTTGCTATGTTGAAAGAGCACTTTAAAAAAAAAAAAAAAGTAAACGCAACTCAAAGCAGAGAGTGAGTGGTTTTATGCCATAAAAAGAAATCTGCATGCCATAAATACTTTCTCATAAATTTAATGAAGATTTAGATTTTATTATTGTTTCAGAACTTAGTAACTGTAGTCATGATTAGCAACACAAAGCCCTCTAATTTCTTCAGTTCATATGCAGCATTTAGACAAGTGCTTAAGACCTCATTTGTTCTTAACTTATAGCACAAAATTATGCAGATCTGGAGTAAGCTGCTGTTTTAACTTGATGACTTTGCTTAGAAAAATGATTTGGTGTGGCTTAGGGTTTGAGAGTAAGGACTTGATCCTGCCCAGATTGCCTTCTGTTAAGTTGCATGACTTGAAGTACTGACTAGAAGACAACTATTTTGTTCTTTATACACAGCATAACAAAGCAATTGTTAGGACTTGGCACTAAGCAGCGTTAACCGAGTTTCCAGAATATATGCTTGCTTTCCTTTTGTACTTTAATGCCATTACAAGGTAAAGCTACAACGTGTAATAGACTTATATAGTTAAAGTTATATAGTAATAGACTTACAAGTTAAATAGACTTATAGTGGTGATTCTCCTTTTTATCTCTTTGCTCCCTCTGCCCTCCCCGAGCTTCATTGATGTGTGAACTGTAGGTCACCAGAACTGTTAGTGCATATTCCAAACTGGGTCATTTGAGTGGGTGCTTCTCCCCTTCTCCCTCGAGCATCCAGAGACCTGAGCGAGTTCCCTGGGTTCCTCAGTGCACGGGGAGCAGCCCAGGACCTGCTCAGCGTGTTTGGCTGAAGTCGCCCTCCACGCAATGATGGCAGGGGGATGTTAGCACTGTGTCCGAGAAAACAAATGTATTGACAACTGTATCTGCACAACAAAGTGCGTACCGTGAATCCGAGGTGATCGCTGATGAGAGGAACCTCATCTGCCAGCACGGCTGCGCTGAGCACCGCGGTGCTGACATGCCGGGGGAGGCTGACATGCCCGGGGGCTGGCACGGAGCGTTCCCCGTGCCCGAGGGCACGTGCTGCTGGCTGGGGTGACACGGCATTCCCGGAGCGCTGCTGGGCTAGCGGCTAAGTGACAGCTCTCTGGGTGTATCCCGGCTCTAGGGGCGCGCTGCTGTGGCACTGCTACCCCGGCTGCGAGGCGTAGGATCCCCTTCAGAAATAAAAGGAATGCCTTCACGGCTGCCGGAGTGGGGACTTGGCTCTGATGGATCACAACTGGAGCTCGCAGTGAGGGGAGACTTGTACGTGGTGTCTCTATTCCTGCAAGTGCAGCATGTGGGAGGAATTGTGGATCTTGTCCAAAAAGGCTGTAGGCTGAGTGAAGGTACTGAATAAGGGGAAAGTACAGGGTCATGGTCATAAGGCTATTGCATATGTCAAAATAAATATCTTATTTATACATAAATATTTTTACATATAAGATTTGGGTTTGGATGGATATACTTTCATATTGCTTAAAGGAAAAAAAAAACCCAACAAACCTCTGCTGATGAAACAGAATTAAAATGTGGATATAAACTGTTCAGACTAATTGGGGGCCTTGCCAGTTCATCCGTGGCTTTGTGGGACACCTGTAGCTTGCAAAGCAATTGTAGGACAAAAGCTGCTGGTGATATGGTAGTAGTATCCTACTTCAGGACATAGATTAGGTGGACCTAATAAACAGAATGAACTAGAATTTTGTAGTGTTTACAATCACAGCATGCAAAGGTGTCTCTATAGAAGGTGATTTTTAAATATGTGGTTTAGATGGGTAAAAGAATTTAATCACTGAAATAAAATTTTTTCTTGAGTTCAGGGCTTCATTGTGTTCTTTAACTATTGTTAAACTACTGTGCTTAAACTATTGTACTAAAATTAATCTTCTGGGTTTTTTCCAGATAAAATTAGATTATATATGTTTCTCTTGCTGAAATTAAGTTTTCATCTTGTTTTGGTTTTCTTTTGTTTTGAGGTATTTCCATTATTTCTATTATACTTAACAGGCTGCATTTCTTCTTATCAGATTGAGGACCTAACCATCCAGAGTATAATCTGCTCATTGTGGTGTAGCAGATGCCTTACTCTGTCGGACAAAAAACTGAATTTTGGGTAGTTAAGTGGATTTTTTTTCCCCCACCTATTTAAGGATTTAAAAAGCATGGGATCTGGTATGTTCAGAAGTGCTGATCACTTGCAGCTTCTGTTACTTAGTCATTTCAGTCTGAACAGAACTGGAGGGGATGAAAATCACTCCTAAAGGCGTTACCAAAATGTCTCAAAATTTAAATCCTGTTAAGTAGTAGTCTCTGATCAAAAGGAAGCATTTATTTTTCATTTCAGTGGTGAAAGGTCGTCCAAGCAGTAGTTTATTAAGATACTAAATTTAATAGCTTGCTCTTTAAATATCTGTTTTTTAATTGCCTGCCTTCTGTATACTGTTGCCTTGACAACAGTATTTTTGTATGCTAAGAACTTCTGATATTTGAAATGTAGATCTAAAGTAATACTATGTGTGTCTTAACTAGCTTTAGAACTGCAGCATCTGTAAGCAATTATCATTTTAGCTGGTTGAGTGCAAGTATGTTGGTTGTGTACCACAGCTGATTCTGTCCTGTGGATAAGTGCTCACATCTCGTCATTAACTGTATACCCACTGGACATTACAGGTAATGGATTTATTTTTATTAAAGGGATCTACTGCAATATCAATCTCAAATTGGCAGAATTTTATTCAACACTTTGTCTTTCTCTTTTCTTAAGTTAAGAATAATTCACTGACTTGAATGAAGTGGTGACTTGTTTGTGGTTATCAGCAGTGGGTGGAAAAAACCCACCCTGGCATTAGGTAATTTTGAAGTACAAATGTCTACCTTGAAAAAGCTAAAATATCTCCTACCATGGTACCAGTGTCTCTCTGTGGTGCCCCATCCATTGTTGAATCTCTGCAGTTACTTTGAATAAAGTCACACCTGTTATATCTGGAACTCTGTGAGCAATGTGTTGTTTTGTGTAACCTGGCAAATATTATACTGAATGTCAAGGTTAGTTTTTTGCTGTCCTTATCTTATGTGATTGGTATCAAGAACACAATGTGATTGAATTATGCTGCAGGATGCAATCAGATACCATAAATAGTATTATCTACAAAGAGTCTTGGAAGTGGTTGCTGGACTGCTTTTAAAGTGCACTTTGGCTTGGCTATTGAAGCCGTAGATTGGATCATAATTTTGAAATATCAACCTGTTTGTTAGAGAGATAATACACTGTTTAACGAATTTATTGTTTAGAATAATGGTCAAATTGTAAAGAGATATATGTATGAACTAAAGCAAGTTTATATGTTGTTTGTAGTTTGCAAAAGCTGCTTTTCCCTTTTGGTCAGCCAGTGTTTGAGGTCCTTATCAAAGAGGAAGTGCACGTACCAAATTATTTAGGGTGTTTGCCCTGCTTAATAATTTTCACTTCCACCTTTTTGTACAAGGAGAAAAAAAGTGCAATATATACTAGCCTCTGCCCAAACACAGTGTTCTATCCAAGTTTAAGATAATCATGTAGGAGAGGAAGACCTATAAAGAAAGTAAATCCAGAAGTTTTCACTAAGTCACAATGGTCCCAAATAAGCTTCCTGCAAAGATTGTCTGGTAGTGTTTTATTTTGGGGACTATTATCTGACTTGTATCTTCAGATGATGTATTAACAAGTAACATTGAAGCAAAACCGTTATTTAACTATGATTTCATTTCTTTACGGTGTTAACGTTTTGCTTGATGATGGAGTCAGCTGTTCTCATTTTCTCTACTGTCAAGGAAACCTTGCTGCTTTGGTGTTTGGAATTTATCAGACTGTTTACAAATGGATTTATGACATTTCCACTTTTTCGGTGGAAGTAGACTAGCATAATAAAGATTGTGTAATAAATTTATATTCAATAGTATTTCTGTTCTTGATGGCCTGCATCTGCCATGCACCATCTTCAGGACCTGGCTTCAGCCTTGCAGAAGGCCTTTAAAGCGTGAAGTATAGATCTTTTGCACCTATGACCTAAACCTATTTCTTTAGTCCCAAGTGCACCTTCCAATTGTAGGGGCATCCATTCTTTAGGCTATCTCGCATCACAGTAATCACATATGTTCCTGAAAAAACCTGGCAGCTGGGAAAACAAAATCTTTTCTACAGCACTTTCCTTTCTGTGTTGTTTTTTTTTTTCCCCACGCACAATAATTAAGCTAATTCAATTAGGCTTTGTGTGATCTTTGCCCTTTTATCTCAAGTGTAATGTTTTGTTGAACACTAGAGGGAAATAACTAAGGATTGGCAATGTGCTTTTACAAAATATTCTTCAGCTGAATGCTAGCTGCCTCCTCAGAACGATTTCTGGTTGTTGTGGATTTAAACAATTAACATTTCATTATCTTGAAACTCTGGAAAAGTGTCACTGGTCTCTAATTTGATGGAAATGTCAGTGTGCTGTGGAAAACGTGTGAAACTGCAGAGGACTTGCTGCTTGTTTGGTATTCTTTCCCCATGGGTTCCTGCACCCAACAGATAGGTGAAGGAAACTTTTTTACTGTGTGAAGAAACTTTCTGGTCTGCTTCCCAATCCATACTGGACTCACTAAATTGATGTTAATTCAGTCACATTTTTTACTTCCTCTTTGTAATGGTGGCAACAACAATAATGAGTGTAGTGTTGGAAGATGCCCTGTCCTCTGGGATGATTGCTGGGTTCTGGGTTGTTTTTTCATAGCTATAGAATCATCAGTAGTGCAGGAAAGAGCTACAGATTGAGGCCTGGTGACACTGCATGAAAGCATGCTACCTTTTCAGCATCTGCATGCTGGCTTGATCAGAGCTGTGCAGCCTGGGTGTAAACTGAGGCTGTTTCTGTTGAGGTAAGTTCCTGCAGGTCCAGACTCCAAAAGCAGTCAAGGGAGGATTTGATTCATTAGATATAAATAAAAGAAATACTGAGTACTAATTCATGTCCTACAGTAAAAATGGCTAAATTTGCCCTGCCTGCCGTGGGAAAAAAACCCCAACAAATTATTTGTTTGAATGTAGCCAGAAGGATAAGTGTGATGTTCCCTAGGCAGTCTTCTCCTTTTCTGCAGAGTTATTCCAATGACCTTGTCTAGAACTGTGGTCTATGGATTTCTACCAGGTGTCCTGCTAAACAGAGAAGTGAGTCCACAAATGGAGTGATTTGCATGGCAGAGTAGAAAATTAATTCAACATGATGATTGCCATTTGGCTGATAGTTAAACAGAGGCATAGATAATACTAATGCATTCTTCCTGCAAGACTAAGTCAATTAAACCCCATGCAGCTGAGACAGATCCCTTTTCATCAAGATTTCTTTCAAGGCTCATGTGACTTCCTCCACATAATAAATTAGCAACTGGGAATGGAATACCAAAGTCAGTTTCATTCTTTAAACTCTTAATATAAACTCCCTCAGGATACTTTGGGGAAAAAATCAGCTACAGTAGATTTTTTTTTCCCCTCCTTAGAAATAGTCTCTTAAAAAAAAAAAAAACCCTGAGTGACTCATTTAGACTTATGCAAAATATTGTGCTAGAAAGTTCTTAGTGATGTGGTATGTCAGGATTTCAATCTTCTGTCATGGCAAAGAAGAGAAGGTACGGTGCATAGATACATGACTACTGCAGTCAGACAACTAATTCATATTCAAAACATAAGCACTCACCAGGAGAAGTTCAAATCTTCTGCAAATCTAGAGTAGTTTTAAAAGATCCAGAGCTTATATTTAAGTACTGCATTTTTATGGCTTTTCTCTTTAAAACAATTATTTCTGCTTAATTGATATTAGCAACACTTTTCATCTCTTAGCTACCACAGTTTGAATAATACTTCCAATTTTTAAACTATTTGTTTCCTGAGATTGTTTGGCAAATTATTTGTTGTGTAGGTTATAATAAAGGGGGATGTTTTTGAAGTATCAGTCTGAATAAACACTGTGAAATCCTAACTTTGTTATGAAAGATGAGTTTAAAGCTTGTTCTAAAATGTTATACAACCTAGTATCCTAAACAGATAAGGCAATATCAATCAAACTGCAGAGGTGTGATATTTAAAACTTGTGCTTTGTATTTCATGAGTACCTCTTTTACAGATAGCAATGGAGTAGAGGATCGTGGAGAAGTTGATGCAGCTTGCCGAAGTTGCTAAAGCCTGTGAGGGAAGTTACAGCTTAAGCACGGATTGTCTCTTCATCAGAGACTGAGATGTGCAGCTATCAGCAGCCTGGACTGTAGGCTGGGCTAACCTGACAAGTTAGTCTCAATTGCTAGACAGTGATCCCAGAATAATCTGGTGATAGCTGTTGGCACTTCTGGAAGCGGCGTACCATGTGAACAATACTGTATCGTAAAAGAGAGTATGGGATGTGGTAGTCCTCAAGTGACTGCGAGTAGTGGGTGGTGGGGTTTCCTGGTAAGTGGGATCCTTGTGGAAAAGGGAGAGGCTGGCTTGTTACAAATGTTCTGGCTGTGGTTCCCTGCCAGAGCAGTGTTAACAAAGCAGAGATGAAGACTCAAAATAGACAAATGTATTCCCTGTAAATAACACCATGAACGTGTGAAGGTGGTACTGTTGGAGTGCTGCATTAGTTTAAAAAAAGTTCTGAAGATGTAACTCTAATGCTACTAGAAAGGGTGTATTCTATGTACTTCTACCTAGACAGGTAGGAAACTTGTGAAGAAAAAGGTATAAGATCTTAAAATGTAAATTAATTGACAGTGACTCTGTGGGGAGGAATAGGTAGTTCTCTTCTGTCTCTCATTTATCTATGATATATATATTCTAACTGGGAAAGAAATGAAAAGTTTAATTTCACTTCAGAATTCTTAAGTATTTTCTTGTAATTAAATTAGAATGCTGCTTGCAGCAGTGTATAAAATGCTTGTCAAAGTAAAGAGCAACTTGGCATATTTCTTCTTTTCAGAAATTAAAGAGCCAAAAAAACCTCGGCACTGGAGTTAAACCTGCCTGTATTGTTTTAATGAGAGTTTACCTGTGTAGAAACTGATTTTACAGGTTTTTCATACAGACATGAGTGTGACTGGAATGAGGAGATCCCTTTGGAGGGTTGCTGTGAACCAGAAATTGCACTGGCTTACCTTCAGTGCATATGCAGCTTATTCAATGAAGTGATGAGCAAAGTACATAAGCCTGAATACACTAAAAGGGAATGGAAGCTGAGTTTTCTTGATATAATTATGTCTAGGATTTGATCTGTTTCTTTCCCTGTCCTGCTAGGAAGTTTATCCACTTACTGCTGTTCATAAGAGCTTAAGAATGCTAAATTCAGCTGTTTCTTCAATGCATATATTTGTTCAAAGATATTCTGTTCAAGCACAAACCAAGAGACTTCTGGGTCAATTATCAAAATCAGTAGAAAATGCAAGTGTGTGAAATGTATCCTTTTACATAGAAAACATGACTGATGTTTTATAACGAACCAGCTGAATTTTATATGGTGAGGAGTTTTGCATTTGATATCTGTATTTGCCTTACTTGAATGCTGATTTTCTATCTCGGTTCAGGAAAGTTTTCTGGCAATGCCAAAGGATCACTCGCTTCTAAAACATAACACCACTGCTCAAGTAATGCTCAACTCAAAGTTGAGTTGTTTCATATCACATAGTATATCCTACACATGGTGTTGCCTGGGGTGCTTAGAGTAGGGTTCCAGACTTCAGTGTTCTGTGAAATGAATGTATTTTTACTGACTTCACTGATCAGCATAGCTAAGATTTTCTTTTTTTTTTTTCCCCCTGAGAGAATACAATCCCAGTGATTTGTGGTTTAGTGCAATGCTGATATATTCAGGTATGTGTTTCAAAGCAATAATTGAAGTGGGGTCTTAAGAGAGCTTAGTTTTCTTTTAGGATAAAATTAGTGTCTTGAAATATTTACTATCCATTCATAAGAATATATCTTAATTATTAGTATATGACCTCTTTACTCTTCAAAACACAAAAATATCAATTCTAATTAAGACACATGTTTAACTGATTAAAAAATCCTCCCAAACCACAACAACATAAACCACTACAGAATAGACTTTACATTCTATTAGTCAGTCAGGCTTACCTGTCTTCCAAGGTACATTAATACATTTTGATTTATAGAGCGTCAGTTCCCTGATGGAACAACTGGACCGTGCTTCTTTGCTTAACAGAGTTAATTCTGAGATATAGCCTTATAATGTCGTTGAATTATCTTAATAAATGCTTTTGTCAGAAATATGATACTGCTGTAATGAAATTGTGGTTCAAAACAAAATTTGCAGTCGTAACACAGATGACAAGAGTACCAGTTCAGCTTGTTTTTTTTCTCCTTTGTCCAAACTTAACAAACCAAAGTGACAGTGGAGTTGAAGGAGAGAGTGCCTACACAAGATGCAAGTTGCCCCATGTCAACACCATATTTATTGATCAGAATGTAAGAAATGTATATTTCTTTTCATGATGAAGCTCGTTCCAATTTTGCCATAAAATCATAAATACTTTGTTAACCACGGAAGAGCTGATTTATGTTAAAAGTTGTATATCCACTTAAGAGTAGGAGAACTGCATTATAACTGCTTCCTGAGTTTGATCGTACTTTATTTGCGAAAAAACACTTGTGCATGTGTGTAAAAAGACATGCAAGGTTGAAAACTGTAGCCCAGGAATGTACCTTGGAGGTGTGTGTGCTTAAACATTCATCCCAGCCTCTGGATTCTGTATTCCGGTTGGTACAGCAGTCAGGACAAGGGAAAATCTTACATATAGCCATATAACCCTGGTAGGCACTGTACTGCAGTGGAGACCAAGGCTTTGGATAAAAGATCCAAAGCTTTTTTTGCAGAATTTTGGTTCTGGATGCTGCCACTTTTTCTAGCATATCCCTCTGGCTGTGAGCTTCTGTACTGGGAATGTCACAGACCAAGTGTGATGGTACCAGCAGTCAGAGGAGTGTGGGGATCTGTGCTTTGCTTCCCAGGCTGGCTCTCATCTGCTGATGGGCACTGGGTGAGTCCTGTGCTCTGTGTTCCCTCTCTATGACACAGAAAATTCTTGGGACAGTGTTTTGGGCATGTGTGTGTGTGTGTTTTGGTGGCTCTTTCCTCCACTAGTACAGGTCCTCAGAGATGTATTAACAGTTCTGTTGGATTTTATAGTACAATGTACTATAAAACTATAGTTATAAAAAACTATAGTTATATAAAACAATGTACTATAAAAACTACATATAGTATATAGTACAATGTACTATATACTCTACAGTTCTAGCTGGCTAGAACTTTGTAGAGGAGACAGGATGCCCTGAAACATGGAAAAAGTATCATGGAAAACAGACTGTTCTTTCAGCAAGGTAAGCCATTATATTGGTGAGACTTTGGTCTCTTTTTTCCCATCTTTGAAGCCTTGCCAATTAAAATTTGGCTATACTGAATCTGTGTCTTTTTTAAAGAACAAAGAATCTCACCCTCATCATGCACTAGGAGCTGAAAAATAAATGTCAACAAGTGTCTATTTCTTTGCCTTCTGTCCATAGAGTTCTGCACTCAGGGACTTGTCTTCCATGATTAGGATTGGCAGCAGAGGTACTAACTTTAAGCTCTTGTACAATTTTTATGATGCTTTCCAGGGGTAAAGGGACATGTTGGCTTCTGAATGGGACGTATTTTTGATATTCTAGCCAATGTTAGTAGTGGTAACTCTTTTCGGGGGAAGGGGGATTGGGGTGAAAGGATCCATCCTGGTTGAAGAACACCAGAGTGGTTCTGGAGAAGCCTGTGTCCTGTCCAGTGCGACACAGAAGTGTCCTAGACTTCATCAGGCACCATATTAATAATTTTAACAGTGCTACATGAAAAATTAGAGTAAGGGCTGTGGAATCTGTAGTTCATGGGAGCAAAAAAAGTGAATGCTTTCCAAGAATGGAAGTGGATTTCATTCAAGTGACCAAAAAAAAAGCTAGAAAAATCGTAAAGTACATTTGCAAGATAGGGCATTGCAGCATCATGGATTTCTCTGTAGCATATACAGAATACACCAACTTCTAAGATCCCAAATCTGACCCTTCAGAAAAAAGAAGGGGGAAATTGTGCAGATGGTGCTGCAGCAGTGGATGTCAGCTAAACTGGCTCAATATTCAAAAGAGGAGTATGAAGCTGTAATTTAATTGTACAAAAACTTGAAGAGCATAAACCACCTTGGTTTAAAGAAGCCTTTGTAAATGAATATTTTATTTGCAGAACCACATCTCCTGCTGTCAGGTTTGACAGGAGATTATGATACTAATCCTACTTAAATGGTTATATAACCAATTAGTGGTAGGTGTTACGAACTCAGTGTAGCCTTGGAAGAGTTTAGCATTCAAGTAATGCATTGTTTGTGGAGAAGATTGCATGGCAAAGGTTGTGGATTAGAATTTTGGTCATTTTCCTGTGTTTATGTCTATAATTCTGAAGTATGAAGTCTCCTCTCTGTTGCTAAATGCATTGTCTATTTTCTAAATATACCTACGTATAAGCAGAAATCTTGAAAAAAACAAATTTAGTGCTGTAATTCCTGTTCTAGAATGTGGCCAGCTACTTGAAAAGACACTGTGATTGATACAGCTAGTTTGATGCTAATAAACTCCTGTCTATTAGAGGAGTTTAATATAGGTGAAAATCATGTAAATCACTGCATAGCATCGAAAATAGGATCTCCATTGCTTTCTAAGATCATTTTTACCAGAAGAGATTAACACACCTCTGTTAACAGTTTTCCAAGGATGCAAAAAATGAAAATGTAAGTTTTACAGAGTGAAAATTCTCTGTGGAGAATAGTGAAATACTGAGCTTCTTCACTTTAGTTACAAACAATGTAGGTCACTTGTGGCTGGACTCTTGAGGAGTAACTGGACTTTTTGAGATCATGAATGGCTGATGCTTCATGAATCCTGCTTCAGTAACATTGTATTTATCTTAATTGAATCTCGGAAATAATATGGGTAGAAGATAAAGCTTTTTAAGGCTCATGTTTGCTGTTGTATTCTCTTGTCGAGATCTGTGGGGTAAATATTAAAATATGAGCATGCTGTGAGTGAATGTTTTGGAGCCCATTCCTTGAAAGCACAAGATCTAAGACTCTTGGGCTGTCAGATGGCTTATGTGTTTAAAGCTTTAGAGTATTTCTTGGGGAATGTACTGAAGCTTGTGAATATATTCAAATTTACCATAAGACTTGAAGAGTTACCAGTCAGTTTTAATGTTCAGTGCTACAATGAGTTAGTTAATCTGATCAAACTACCTTTTTAAACCCAACAAAAAAAACCCCTTTAATTCAGCAGTGTTGAAAGTGATGATCTCAAGCTTGCTGTGTACTTGCCTGTTCTCTGATGGAAGCTATTAAAGGCAGATCCAGATAATTCAGGTGAAATTCTGCTTCCATAAGGATTGACTGGAAGTGCAGTAGAGCTCCATGTTGATAAGAATCCCAGGATCGCTCTTTTATATAGTAGCTCAAATTTTTGTTGTCTATTTAATTTGCAACTCCAGATTAATGTAATTTTGTAGTCTGATTTAAACCCCAGTGAGTTGTACGCTAATCCCAGGTAGCCTGACTTCTGGCAGTGATGATGTGGAGCTCTTTCCTACCTGCAAGCCTGTTAGTGCACTTCAGGTTTTGACAGAAGGCCAGCTGTAGCCTGTTTTCTGGAGGTGGTGTAGACATAAAGATTATTAGTATAGGGAAAGGAGAATTTCCCGGTCGTTGGTCTGCTTTACAGTTTTGTGGTTTTCAGCTACATTATCGACCTATCTGCATTCCATTACAAGATATGTACTCCAGCACAGCAGTGCAAGCAGTTCAAGTTTAATAGCTCTTGCTGGAAGAGGTTAAGAAGAAAAGATATGGAAAAATCTATTCATCTTTAGAAAGAATTTTTTAAGTGCTTTTCCATAACAAGCTGTTTAAATATTTAATGCAATGTAAACATAAACAGATATTCTTTTACAAGGAATACCTTCATTAAATATCTTTTCAAAGCAGATGCATATATTTTCTAACATGGCAAGAGCACTGGAAGGTACTTATCTAAGGAAGATAAGGAAAATGATTGAATAATAGATATGTAATTTTCTAGCTTGCATGTTCTTTCTGAGCACTAATGGCACTGTAGACCTCATAAGCTTTGCAGAATTTTAAATCTTCCAACTCAATGGGGCACATATAAGTTAGTGTACATACACAGGAGTATATTTGCATTGTGACTCTCAATCTTGCATACATATGTGCACAACTGAGTCTCTCATGAGGAATGTAATTTACAACTTCTTGAAATTCTCTAGGCTGTAAATTTTGTTAAGCAGCTGCTTTTTCAAGGTTCATGTCCTCTGTGCCTTTTTGTAAACCTGCTTTCTCAAATGCTCCTTTCCCTGAACCTCTGACTTACAAGAGAGTAATGGGGGCATTCCTTTTGATTTACCATCTGTGTTGTAAATTCTCCTCACAAAACCCTGCTTGCTCCCCCTTTTCTTTGATGCTACCTATAGTGCACTTTTATATGTGGTAGCTTGTTGCCACGCTGCTGCTTGTCCTGAGTGACAGCACTTTCTCTCAGTATGGCTGCCCATGGCTGCTTTTCACCTGAATTTGATTGCTAGGTGATGTATTTCTGGTTTGAAGCATGTGGTCTCATGCATCCATGAGACTCTCCTGCCCACAGTTACAGGGTTCTGCCTCTCTGCTCCTGGTTTTCGCATGGGCAGTGCTGGATCGCGAGAGGAGAGTTTGAAGTATTCTGAGAGGGAATTGGTAAACTCTGAAAGCTCCAAAGTCTGCTTTTGTCCTAAGCCTCTGTAAGAACTTCTCTTTGAGTGAGCTTGCAAAAGCTGTTTCTGGTCTATAAAGTCTATGAAATTGGGCTTTTCCCTCTGGACTATGATCCCAGTTGGAGTCTATCTGTCCCTTTAAAAGCTGGTGTTTTGTTCTAAATTCCATGAGGTGTGTTGCAGTTGGCTTTTCTTTCAGAAAGTGCTTTATATCACTCTAGCCTGTTACTCCCTTTGAGTCAGTTATAATCAGGAGCAAAATTTATGTGGAGCAATAAATTGTGATGCTGTGTACAACCAGCTGAAATTTGCAATGGCTTATCCACGGAATTCTTCCTGTGAAAGCTGTTTTGTACTCCCTCCCTCCCTATTGCTCATTACTGCACCTCTGGAGTCTAATTTCAGCCACCGAGAAAATGACTGAAAGAAGGGTGAAATAAAGTTCTCTACTGGAGTTAATGCTTTTATATCCACTAACTGTATAGCTGGCCTACTTGTTGACATAAAGGAAAATGTCATGAGGAAACAAATAGCAAGCCTTGGCAGTTTTGCAGCACAGCAGCGCTGTGACAGATGAGACTGCAATGGGTGTTGTAAGATCCTTGCTTACTCTCCTCCCAACCCTGCCCCTTGCCCAAATTACACTAATAAAACATGACCCTTCTTAGTCTTGTGATTTGTTTTTTTATCTTTCCTTAATTTTTGTCTCACACCTATTTATGATCCCTTTCCCTGCTGCCTTCTCTGCCCTCGAATGACTGTGGGTGTAGTCTTGTCTTTTGCAAAATACGAATGGAATTAATGTCAAATAAAATTGGGATAACAGAAAAGAGCTTTTTAAAATGTTTTTTTTTTTTTCCCTAACTTCTGTGCTTCAGATATTTGTTTTAGTACTGGAAACAACTCAATGTTTTTCTGCTTTTTAATCCAGAAGAGCTGAAAGCTTAATTTTGAATATGTTCATAATACTTCTGAATGTTTGGGTTTATTGGAGAAATTTAAATATAATAATAGCTAATGTATGATTTGTTTTAATTAATTTAAGCTGATTATTCACAATACAGTGAATGTTCTAATTGGATGTTGCTAAATAAGCATTCAGTTGTAACTGATTCAGCAGCACTGGGAGGGCTGCAGGTATGGTCAGCCTTGTTTTGCTGTATTTGTTCTTCAGCTTTACGTTTCATTGTCTTATAAGAGTTATCTAATTGCAATACAATTGCAAACAAACCCAGGCATTTAAGAGCTTGAAAATGATCTACTGGATCACAGCACAGTAACTGAGACCTGTTATGTGCATGTGTATCATTGCATTGCTGCTCCTGTTGAGATAATCTTGCTTAATTTAATTTTGTCAGAAATGTTTTACTGTTCACAACTAACTGCTTATCAATTTGAGCTGTGTGAAATAAAGACTGTGCCCTCAAGTCTATGGCACTGACAATGAGGATCATTATCAATATGGCATATCAAGGATGGATATGATGATGGTGGTAAGCATGCACTGTCCTTGCAGAATGACAGAAAATTAAGCTTCTTCTGTATGCTTTGCATAGGGCCAGAAGTACTCCTGCTTATTTTGAAATCTTGAATGTTTTTCCTCTTGTAAAATAATCACTTTGATTGTTTTGGACTGTGGTGAATATATACTTCTTAGCACTGAACACAATTACTAGATTGTAGTAGTCAGAAAAGAGTATCAAAAAGAAAAATCAAAAAAGATGATAAATTCTGAACATTTGTACATATTTCAATATCTATTTTCAGCAAAATATTTAAATGCAATATACAGCACATATCTATGATGTTTTTATCTAGTTTAGAGATGGAATTTAATTGTTTGCCATGTGGGTACTAGCACTGAGAATGAGACAGTGAGCCTTTGCTTCAGGCTGTCAGTCTGAAGGAAAGTGTGAAAAGCTCTACTCAATTATCCATCATTAGCCACCACATCTCCAGTGGAGGTTTAGTATCACAGCATTATGTCTCTGTTGAAACACTAGTAATTCTTCAGCTTTGTTTATTCATGTTACCCTGCTGAGGCTGGGGGGCAAATTTTGGGTTCTACTCCATGGTCAGTTAATGAAATCCACCTGAGAACAGCCAGTCAAGACAACAAATACCCCCCAGCCTTGTGTTAATCTCCTTAATCCGTTGTTCTTCAGTCCAGCATGGGAAGAGGGTAGTTTTGTCCAGTTCACAGCAAAACACCAGCTCTGCTGTTTCTCATAGAACGTGGTCATGCCCTCCTTGCACTCTTTAGAGAATTCACATTCATCCTGGACGTTGTCCACCCACCTCTTTAGTGCCTGTGCCTCAGGGGCAAGAAGGGCGTTGCACCCACCCTTTGGGGCTCAGAAGCCTGTGCAGATCCACTGGCTGGGAAGTGGGCTCCCTGGCTTCTTCCTGGTGACTCTGCCTGGCTTTCTGCAGGAGTCGAGCTAGCTTATCTTCCAGGTCCTCAATAAGATGCACTTGCATCATTAAATTCCAATATTTTATACATTTTCATTGGCTGATGTTAGTATTTATGAAGCACTTTCTATTCAGAAGTTAGGGCAACACAGAACACCTTTGGGAGCTACTGTGCTATTACTGCCTTGCCTTATAGATGAGAAGGTAATTTGACTTGCCAAAGGCCTTGCAAAGCCTCTAAGGGAACCAGAAATATAGCATGGATCCATCAATGGGTCCTTTTCCCTACACAGTAATAATACCTTTGATTTAGATTTAAAAAAAAAAAAAAAAAAAAAATTGGAAATGTAAGAACAGGAACCATTAAAAAGTAATGCAAATGCAACCCATTTTTCTGGTGCAATTATCACAGAAGCAACCTCAAGAAAGCACTGTGCAGTGAGTTCATTTCTATTAGTAAATTAATGCCTCAGCCGTGGCATCTGACTGCCTGCCAACTGAGTTTTGCTTAATGTTGAATGAGCCTGAGGCAGAAATAGTAAGTCCTGTGCCACTTGTGAAGCCAGCTTAGTTCTGTAACTATATGTTTTTCATTTTGTTTCAGTGGTTTGGTCCAAAATAGTCTGCCTGTGGCACCTAGAAATTAGCTGTTTGTGAGTATGATCCCACCTACACAGAGTGGGAACTGATTTGCAGTATCTGTGTTGCTAGGTTTTGGCAGGTTCATGTAAAAGAAAACAGCTTTGATCAGCAGAGAGAGAGAAAGCATCCCTTGTATGTATTTCTCAGTCAGGGATGAGTACCCAAACCACAGCAAAGAAATGAAAGGATAATTGGTTTGAAAGTGGAAGTTTTCATCCTTAAAACTATGTTTGCCCTGTTGGGTCAGTGCTTGGTCATTTGCAGCTCTGAGATATTATAAAGCAGGAACATATTTTACCGTGAACAGCACCTGAAACACAAACTCTTTTTAAAGCACCAAAGATCTCACCCTCTGCTGCTTTCAAAACTTGCCTCTCATAGAAACCCTTGCAGCAGACATGAGACATCAGCAGTCTGAAAAGGAGCCATGCTAAGAAACACCAGATCTATAATGATATATTATTGATGTGTCTTCCCATTAAGTACTCTCTAATCCCATTATGTTAGGATTGTACAGCTTTAGTGCAGTATTTTGCAGTACTTAATGTGTACCACAGTTGCATTACTCAGTGTGAAATTAGGTAGGTGTGTGGTGCTTGCCTTGCCTTTGTTGTTAAAACAGTATTGCCCAGGATCTACACCTTGTTTTAAACTTTAGGAAGTGCTGTAGATCAAGAATCACTTGTTAGCTACATTGCTTTGTGTGTCTTGCTTTCCAGCTTTCCCACTGTCCTTCCAGTTGCCATTAATGGCCCTTATAAAAGCTACAGCTGAAATGCTCAACAAGAATTTTAGGAGACCCCCAAACCCATTGTGCTACTTCTCCAAATTTATTTTCATTTCTTATCTTGCAAAACCTTCTGTTATTTTGTTAATTTTATTTCAAGACTCTTGCTGTGGCCTCCATTTCCAACTCAAGGTGCTTAAGGCTCAGTGATCTTACTTGAGTAAAATAACAGCTGCCCCTGTGCGTGTCTTAGACTGGGATGCTCATGGGTGCCACAGCTCTCAGGTGTTGTGGGTTGTTCCAGTGAGTGTTTTGGGCTGCTCAGTGTTCCCTGCCTGGGTATGAGAACAGCAAGTTGTGAATTGTTTTGTTGGGCATGTGGACACACAAGAGGTGACTCCGCTGGCCCTCTCTCGCCAAAGCCCTGCTTGTCAACATTCTCCCCCAAAGCATATTGAAATCTCTCAGCTGATCTTTTTCAGTGGGATCAGAACAGAATTGTGGGTGATGTAGACCTTCAGAAGGCAGTTCATAGCATAAGTAAAGGTGATAGGCTGCTGATTTCCTAAGTGTCACCCTTTACTTGGGCATAGGAAATCCAAGTCACAAGACCTGTAACTTATATTAATATAGCAAAATGGATATTAATATAGCAAAATGGAGATTGATAGATTGATGCTGGCACGCCTCTCAGCTGCCAGCTGCCCTGCAATGACTTGACCAGCTGTGATACAAGCAGGAATAATTTCTGGGCTCCTTCTTTAATTTTAGAGTCATTATTTATTTGTATTTTGGTAGTATTTTATTTCATTGTTTGTGGAATTGTTTTTCAGCATACCTAAAGACTTCCAAATATCTTTTGGAGCAGAGAGGAGCTGGATGACACATCTGAGATGTCTTAAAGAATTGACCACTGGTCGGTGACAGCAGGTGTGCCAGATCAAAGATAAAAGAACAGAAAAGCTCCACAAACAGTTCTGTTTCTCTTTTAACACTGTAAAGATCCTGTAGTAGCCAAGTGTTAGAGGCAGTCATGTGCAGTGATGAGCTGAGGTTGGGGAAGTAGAGGGAATGTGGATTTGCTCTGTTTCCATTATCACCATCTACACTCTGCATGTTGTGACACAGTGCTGTCGCCAGCCTGCTGATGCTGTGGTTATTGGAGTCAGACACAGTAGCAAACCCTACTGGTACCTGTTCCATCTCAGTGGGAGCTAAGCTGGAGGTCACTGATCGCTGAGGCACCTGTTCCTGATCTTATCCAGCTTCTTTCTCCAGCCTTTGTGGTCCCATATAGCTAAACCATCATTAGATGGGGAATCAATGCAGCAGGAGTGTAGTAACAGCAGTAACTTTCATAGCTTCTGTGGTCCCTGTTTAGGGACTCCTGCTTACTGCCCTTTGAGATGTCTCAAAACTTCAGAGATGTTAAGGCAAAAGTATCTGTTCCTGCTGGGATGGTAAGTGACTAAGAAAGGGAGGTGGATTGAGCTGGGAGAAGAGTTGGCGTTGCATCTGTTGTTCCCAGGGAAGGGAGAGGTGCTTCTCTCTCTGCTGCTATTTCACAGTTTGCAGTTTCTCAGCAGTAATAGCCAGGAGCAAGCCTGATTTTTCTGTATTCCAGTGTGCTCGGAAGCACAATAGAGCTAAGGGTGTTTTTGCTGGTGGGGCAGACATTTAGTTGCTAATGGTTGTAGCTTGTCATGCCTGGCAGTGGGGTTTTTTTCCTAGTTTAGTCTTAGGCTTCTCCCAATTAAAGAAATGAGACAGAAGGAGTTTTCTTTATGTGTGGGAACTTGGGTTATCCATAGGGATAAAGAATTAACTTTTGTGATTTAGTCAATAATTTCTGTTTTCTCTGGGACGATCCTGGGGAAAATAAGAATGTGCTTCTCATTTCCCACTGCCTTTGAAAACAATCTCCCTACCTGCTGTGTTTAATCTGCATTGACTGAATGTTAATCAGGGTTTATTCCCAGGTAAGTGTTAAGAATTCACATCTGTGTTTTGGATTTTGCATGGTGTGATTTCTTTTTATTTTTACAGCTAGTAGTTCTGTGAACTTGACTATGAAAAATAAAAACACTTAAAATTCAATGTGTCTCAGGTTATCCTTGCCTCTATTTCTGTCCTAGTGCTGCTCTTACTCTTTATTCCCATCAGAACTCAGTGAAGTCTGCTTCCAATTTGTGCTCTTTCAGAGAATGGATCTATTCTTTCTGGCATCTTTAAGTAACTCTGATTGTTCAGTCTTTGTATTGGCTTGATTGTGTTCTATAGCAGTGTCATGGTTTCTGTAATCTTTTTTTTTTTTTAATAGTAGAATGACCAGAACAGCAAGAACAACCTTTCAGAAGACTAGAATGAATCTGTGAGGTGTGTGAATTGAAATACCAGAGGACCTGACATTATTTTTTTCAACGTTTTATCTTAGTACTGTGTCAAGAGATGATGAGTAGCTGGATCTGGAGAGATTCTAAGATAACTAATCTGCTTAGAGAATGTGGAATATAGGAAAAAGATGCAGTAGGAAAAAAAAAAGAAAAAATAAATCACTGCATCCTGTCTGGTTTTATTTTTTTTCTCAACAGCTGCTTAAAAATCTGTTTGCTCATTATGTTTCCCATCTAAGTTGAAAACATATCTTTTTTTAAAAAAGTCAGATTCAAGGTGTTCATCTGTGTTTTAAGCTGGAGCAGGTGGGATTTAAAAGAAACAATTTTCCATTTAGACAGTCGAGTCTACAAATATCTGTGCAGGTACCTGCCTGTGAACATAAGGTTGTCTGTAGACAGACTGGTCTGCTTATTTGACTGTTTCTGCCATCTTTCTGAGCTGCCACTTGAAATATCTGCTCTCCTTTAAAAATTGGAACAAAATCTAGCTTTCTAGCTTGTTTTATCAGCTTCTCATAGGTGGGTAACTTAGTGAACTCAAGAGGGGATCATGTTGGTAAATAATTCAGTTTAGTTTATAGTCTGAGCTGCTTAGGCAGTGTGACAACAAAGTTAAAAACATTAAAACATCTAAGAAATAAAACACTGAAGATAAAAACTGCACAGATACCTATGATTTAATGCAGTTTATGTGCTTATTTTTTCTCAGATAAAAATGTTCAGTTCTTTTGAGAGACACAGAGGCTTAAACAAGTCTCTGATTCCTCAAGTGGGGGACTCACTTGTACTTTTGTAATTAAAAAGACTGAGTGCCTGGCCTTCAGTTGACTCAACAGTGGGAATAAAGAAGTTTGCTGGAAAGCCAAAAAAAAGAAATATCAGTGAGTCTTTCACATTTGACCAATTTTTTTTTTTTTTTTAACTTAAAGTAACATATTTCCTTCAGAAATCTGGATGTTAGGCTGTCATCATTTTGGACTTGATTTGGGAACAGCACTGCTGATGCATAGGTAGAAAATTAAACCTCTTCAGCATCTACATTGTCTGTTTCTGTCTTAATGTAGCCCCAGCTGGCAGCAAAGTACCAACCCCCACACCCATCTCCTGGGGGTTGGAGAGAACAATCAGAAAAATAATATGTGGGTTGAGATAGTATAGTTACCATTTGAAAGAATGTGAAATACAATAATGGTAATAATAAAAGGGAAAAGAGAGGAATAAAACTCTGAGAGGGTAAGCACTGCTCAGCAACAGCCAAAACATCCGTGGGTTATCAGCAGTATTCTTTACCCAAATCTGAAACACAGCACTCTATCAGCTACTAGGAAGAAAATTAACTCTATCCCAGCCAAAACCAGCTTTGGTCACCACAATATAAGAAAGATATTAAACTATTACAGAGAGTCCAAAGGCAACCAAGATGGTGAAGGGCCTTGAGGAGAAGCCGTGTGAGGAGCAGCTGAGGTCACTTGGTCTGTTCAGCCTGGAGGAGGCTGAGGGGAGACCTCACTGCAGTTACAACTTCCTCGTGAGGGGCAGAGGAGGGGCAGGCACTGAGCTCTGCTTTGTGGTGACAGTGACAGGACCCGAGGCAATGGCCTGAAGCTGTGTCAGGGGAGGTTTAGGTTGGATATTGGAAAAAGGTTCTTCCCCCAGAGGGTGGCTGGGCACTGGAACAAGCTCCCCAGGGCAGTGGTCACAGCACCAGCCTGACAGAGCTCAAGAAGGATTTGGACAATGCTTTGATGCACGTGGGGTGACTCTTGGGAATGGTTCTTTGCAGTGCTAGGAGTTGGACTCGATAATCTTTGTGTGTCCCTTCCAGCTCATCTTATTCTCTGAGTCAGTTTTTTATGCCAGACTGAAAAAGAAAAGTAAATGCAGGATGTTTATTATCTATAGACTATTGTCCAAAAATACTTGCAGCTTCCATGTTATGAACATCTGGCACAGAGGCATACAGCAGTAAACCTTTTAAGAAGTGCTGGATTGGTATCAGCTCAAAGGAAATGTGTCAACGACTTGGGGCAGGATTGGATGTGTACTTGTCTGATTATCTTGGACAGCAGTGAAAGCCATGCCTCTGATACTGCCTGCTAACAGACAGCAGGATAGAGTTAGGCAGGTAGGCAGAGCATCTAGATGTCTTACAGAGATGGGAAATCTCACAAACATTAAATTTAAATGCCTGTTGCTTCTGTCTGCAAGCCACCTTCAGTGGATGTTTTGACAAGCAGGCTTCAAAGCTGTCTGGGGACAAAAAGTGAATGTTTCAGAAGTACTTGATATCTAATTTCAAATATTAATTCACAAATGCGAATTAGTATTCTTTCAATCTAAAGAAATTCTATTAAGAATTAGAAACTTTGTATGGAACACTTAAGACTGCAAATCCTTAAAGGATGTTGTTATAAGCACATTTTAACATGGAGAGAAATAAACTCCAGGTTCTCAGGTAGCTGAAACAGAAAGTCTGCAAAGATGGACAAGAAGCAGAGATCTTGAAATGAATATTTTATATTGGCAGGAAATCAGAATTTACCCAGTTTGCTTCTCAAAAATTGGTCTGGGATGTTTAGTTTTCAGAAGTCTTTTGCCACCAAATAAATGTGCTTCCTTAATGCTGAGAGTATGCCATGTGTGAATGTTCAGAATGTGTTGCTAATGTTCTGAGGCTTTTGAGAACTGCCCTGGTGAGCATCAACTTGCTCTGAAGAAAATAGTGTTTATTTAAGAAGAGATATGTAGGACTTTTGGATTTTAAAACCCAAACAAAACAACAACCTGTTAGAGGAGAATCAGTACATTCCTTGCTTTTGTAATCTGGTAGAGGTTTATAAAAAATAGTCATAAACTGCGTTTAAGGACTTGATGTAATTTGCTTTGGCTTTCTTGATGATATATGAAGGTCTGCTTGTGTAGAAAGTTAGAAAGATTTCATCCCAAATAGGTAGTGGATTAATACAATAAAAAGCAAATCCGATAACTGTATGCTATGTCACTCCAGGCCAATATATCACATCAGAAAAGCTTGTTTCACTCAAGGTGAAAGTGGGGGAAGGTAAGTCGATGACAAATAACAAAGTACTGATATCGCTGGAGAGCTGACAGCAATGACTGAAGGTCATTACCATGACATTATCATTATCTGGGCAGGATTAAATTAAGTCCAGAACTAATTATATTGTCCTGTCCAGAAATACTTCTGGTAAATGTCAAAAATACAGTTCAATATTTTGATGTTTGGAGCTTGACACTCAATAAGGGGTGCGTCTGTTTGTGCAATCACAATATAATAAGTGGAAAGGGAGACAATAAAAATGAGCAGTATTGGAATATTTCACAGTCCTCAATCTACACATGCCCATAAAACTCGACTGGATAGATACAGGCAGACACTGCAGTCCCACACCTTGTGTCTTCATCCTTTTGAGAGGGGAAATAACTGTTTTTATCTCTTCTGCTAAAGCTAATTTTCCTAACCCTCAAGCCTTACTTTCATATATCCTTTCTTTCCAACTTGCTGTAGTTAAAGTACTTTAAAAAATATTTATCTTCAAAACATGTCAGGCAAGTGTACTTTTGTGATCTACCCTTTCAACTGTCATTTTTCAGTCTCTTCTGTGTGTATTTCTCCTCTTTCTCTGTGTATATTTGTGTTTTTTCTTGTATATTCAGTATTTTTATGCTATGCCTGTCTTGATTGTTTGCTCTACTTTCCTGTTTACCTACATTGGCCTTTTCTCAGTGCTGCTACTTTTATTGCTACAACACTTGCCACAAGCATAGCTGAATTTATCTTTGAACAATTTCAATTTCTTTTCTGTTTCTCTTCCTGCCTTGCTTTATACCTGCATGTTTCTTTTGGCTTTACTCTCTGCCCACAGTGTGTTGTGCTGAAATACAACATCTTTCTTTACCTCTAGTTTGCTTTCAGTTTATTTATGGATACAAACACAACTATATTACAGGTGTTGCTTAAAAGTTACCCCATCTGTTCATCTTAGCAATGGGATTTCTGGGATTTAAGCCTAGTTTACTTTCTAAGGAAGTGCCTTGCAGAGATGCCTCAACTATTCCTGTAGTCATCAAGCTGGGTGGCAGTTAAGGCAGGTTTGTTCTTTCCCCTATTTCTAGTCAAGTTTATGCCTGTCTTCTCTCACTTTGTGCCCTTCTGTGAAATCCCTGCTATCATCTTCAGTTCTCTTTTTTTTTTTTTTTTTTTTTTTTTCAGTCTCTAGCTGAAACTTGCATTTGTGTTTTTATATTTGGACACCTCTTTATTTTTTACTGCAGCAGGAGTTCTTGCACACAGTGTGAATAAGAAGCATTTGTGGGCAGGATTGTACACAGAAAAGGTGAAGAAATGGCTCTACTGCTTTTGGTCCTGGGCTTAGAGACCAATGAAGTTGTGCTGGGGGAGATTGGTGAGTAATAAGTAAGGAAGTGTGGAAGTACAATGGGAATGGGAAGTAGTTTGTGAATGGCTCGGTGTTTTATCTCAGAAGGCTGCTCCCTGGTATCACTATATACCCAACCATCCTCTGGGGGAGGAACTTCTCTGTGATATCCAACCCAAACCTCACCTGACACAGCTTCAGGCCATTCCCTTGGGTCCTGTCACTGTCACCACAAAGCAGAGCTCAGTGCCTGCCCCTCCTCTGCCCCTCACCAGGAAGTTGTAACTGCAGTGAGGTCTCCCCTCAGCCTCCTCCAGGCTGAACAGACCAAGGGACCTCAGCTGCTCCTCACACGGCTTCCCCTCAAGGCCCTTCCTTGCTGCCCTCCCTTGGATGTTCTCTAACAGCTGAGTGTTTTTTTTACATTGTGGCACCCAAAACTGTGCCCAGGACTTGAGGAGAGGCTGCCCCAGTGCAGAGCAGAGCGAGACAATCCCCTCCCTTGCCCGGCTGGCGATGCTGTGCCTGATGCCCCCTAGGACACGCTTGGCCCTCCTGGCTGCCAGAGCACTGCTGGCTCAGATTTAACTTGCCACAGACCCCCAGGTCCCTTTCCCTGGCGCTGCTTTCCAGTATCTCATTGCCCAGTCTGTCCATACATCCAGGGTTGCCTTGTCCCAGCTGCAGAATCCAGCACTTCCCTTTGTTGAACTTCATATGGTTGGTTTACAAGACTTAGTTTAAACTTGTAATTCCCTTAAAAACATGAAGGATGGGGAAGAGAAGAGAAAAAGCAAATAATCTTCATTTTAAAATGGCAGTATCGACAAACCCCTAGTATTCTTCATCTCTGAAATTCTGTCCTTTGCTTAATGTCTACATGAAAACAACCTGTGTGGTGAGCTGGCTCTCAGCATCAGGAGTCTTAGGGTTCTGATGCCCACAGTGCAGATCTTATGTAGTTCTTTAATGGATTTCTTCAGGGGAAAACATAGTTAATCACCCAATACTGTGAAATCATAAGCTTCCTATAATTTCATGCCCTTAATCAAACAGGCATTTCCTCTCTGACCTTGAGAGATACAGGGATGGGAGGAAAGAAAGCAAAATGCAAACTCACTCTGTCATTGTGTACCTTGTGCCTCCCTCCCATAATAAAAGTCTAGCAGCTGCAGTTTAGTGGCTGACAAAGGAGAAGCCAAAGCCTTCATGCACTTGTAGCATCTCTGGAAATGTATATGAGATATGGGGATTCTGTGCTTAGATCCACCTGAGACTGTAAGACAGAGAATTGCATCACTACAAAGTACTGCTCGGAGTAAGGGGAGATAGAATATTGTCCTGTGGCCTTTCCATGCTTGTTGTGTTGTTTTGCACTCAAGCACGTTCATTTTTTACTGGAGTGTTGTCTTTACCTTTTGGGTAGGTTGCTGGCTTGCTGCACTTCTTGCATATTTACTTTTTTTCTCAGCCATTGCTTCTGTCCTTCTCTGTCGTGTTAAAACCTGTTGTATTTTTACTCCAAAAGTATGTCATGAGTTATATTTGTGTATACATGCATTTGTCAATCTGTAAAGAATCACTCAAAAAGCCAAAGAAACCCTCCTGATTGTTGTACATATTAGACTTCTTTTGTCTTTCAGCTTGTCTCACTCAACTGTAAACAATGTTCCTTACTAAGTGTTTGTGCAGTTCTTAGTGCAGAGGGATTGCAGACCTTAATTGTGTGATGTTCTTGTCCAACTAAGAATAATTTCGCTAAGCGAGTCTTTGTTTTTTTAATCATTGCTAACACTAGGAGTATGCTACATTAAGCTCCTTAAAGTTGTTTTTCTTTATTGTATATAAGCCCCCCCCCCACCTATTTTGTAGCCAAATTATGTATTTGTTCTAGAACAGCAAGACAGATTTTTATGCTTGAGCGTTTGCATACCCTTCAAATAGTATTGCTTGTCTGCCTAATGTAAGTTTTCTCTATGCTGGTGCACAGTTAACTTATGTTTAATTTATAGTCTTGGTCAATTTAAAAACACACAAAAAAATAAACAACAGAAAACAACCCTGGACAGTCTCATTAAGTTGGTGAAAGATGAGATGAAAAAGTCAGTGATCCTTTGCCAGAAAATCTTGAAGATTCAAGCCCAATCCCAGCAGAATCTGGTTTCTTTTGGCTTTATCAGTCTCAGTCACTGTCTCTCCCAGCAGAAATATGTTTGCTTCAGCTCCAACACTGCCCTAAGTCCTCAGGAATAATTACACCAAGTGCTGCATATAGTGTGGGAAGGCTAGAAGGAACCAGTTAGATAAATATGGGTGTTTTCAGTGGGTTTTAAATATTTAACAAGTTATTTTCATAATCAAAATAAAAAAAGAAAACAAACTGTCCTTTCAAATGTTATAATGGAACTTAATGTTTTTGCATAATAAAGGATACTGTAGAAAAAATTGCAGTGACATTACTAAGGACAGTGTGTTATTTTTTCCATTATTATGTGAATTTGAGTCCATTTACTTTCCTAATTGTATTTTGCAATCTTCATTGATCTACCACAGCAATAAACCAAACCCTAGTTAAATGATGTGGGGGAAAAATTTTTAATTACCTCTTTCAGACTAATTTCTAAACTAAAATTTTATGGTTTTTTACCATCTTTATCTTCTTTTGAAGCCTGTCCTACAGCATCTCTGAACCTTAGGACAAAATATATTAATACTAGACAATTTGGTTTAGGTTATGATTTATTTGAAAGCACTCAGCAACTATAATTTTTCTACTTTAAGAATTTAATTGAGGTCGATTTGTTTCTTTCAGTTTTAAACATTGAAACATATCTGTGATCCCTGTGGTCTTTGGGTCTTGGTAGGTGCTAATACTTGTAAATATGGGATTATTAAATAACCATAATAGTTTATTTTGAGAAAAGTAAATGAGATTTATTTCTTTATATAATGCTGGATTTAAAGTAAAAAAGAAAAGAAAACCTCCAAAGCTGGAAATGCAGTATTTCCAGGAAACACTTAGGAAAATTGAGTTGTTAATAATCCTTTTTGTGATCTGCTGGGAGAGGAATTCTTATTCCTCCCTGACCTAGCATGATGTCACTGTCCTTGGTTTCAACTGATGTTCAGGGAAGTTGAAGTTGTCTGGTACCTTCAAGAAATGCTCAGCATCTCACAGAAGGACACCACGTAAAAACAAGTGCTGCCTGGTTACATGACATTTTATAAGCTTTTCTATGTTTCTTCCTATTTGAACATCTTGATTTTGCAATTCACCCTCAGTGACAAATTTCTGTGTATTCCCTCTCCTGAGCTCAGTTTGCCTGTTCCGTCCAGGCTCAGTCCAAGTTGATACTGGAGAATTTAAACTGTGTTCTGCACATCACTGTTCATTATTATGCACATGTGCAATAACTGTGGCAAAATGATGAAGTTCAGTTCAACAAAGTTTTCATTCAGGGCTGAATTCTTAGCTACCTTATCTTTAAAATGCTATTTCGGGGAAGGCTAGCTGACTTTGAGATAACAAAATACTTCTAAGTCTCCATTTGAGAAAGCATGTACATACGACCTGAAATTTCAAATTAATTTAATTTCTTCAACTATTAGAGAATTTCCTTTAGCTTCCAATCCAAAGGGAGGATAATAAGTATCAATGGAAAAAAAATGTGTGAATCAGTTAACATACACTTTCCATCTTTGGGTGGACATTCACTTGCTGCCTGATGCTCATGAGATCTCTCATTATGATCAGAGATTAGTTACTGAGTGCAGTCCTCAAATACTCATCCTCACAAATCACATAACTTCTGGATAACAGGTTGTTCTCTGTAATGTAGATTTTATTCTTTTATTTTTTTTAGATAAAGGGAAACCAAAAAGCTGTTGAGAGGTGGGAATAGCCCTGTTTTCTCTCAGAGGAGACAATACACTGTGTATGGTGGCTTTTTACCTGGTAAGGCTTTGACCTTTCTTATGATGGAAATTTTTACAAGAGAAGGTCATGACGATGCCACTGGAAACCCAAGTTGGATTTCAAGGTATCAGTTAAAATATCACAATTTCCCAAAAATCAAGAATTATTTCTCCTGTATGTGTTTCAAGTATCCTGTAAATAGGTGGGAAAGAAACTTTGACTGGGACAAGCTTAAGAGTTAGATATATTCAGGCTTCTGTGATCAAAGTGGTAAGAGATGGCCATAATGAGAAGGGAATGCATGAAAGTATCTAAGGTTTAAACTGGTAGTGTGATTGTTGAATGGGCTGAAGAGTTTCTGTCATAGGAGAGCAGAGAGAAGAGTACCTCTGGGTGGTGAATACAGCTGATATACAGAGGTGTTTTTTATCTTTAGCTTGGTCTATGCTTATGGATAGATCCAGTCTTTATAGAGTAGTTATAATACTGCTCTTTACATGCTGGTGCTGTTGCTTTCAACATAGTAACTCTTTCTAGGGGAATATCTTTGAGCAGAATCATAGAGGTTGGCAAAAACAGAACTGTGTATTTGTCATTCAAGGGCTAGAGAAAATTCCTGTTGGATTTTGTGGCAGAAAAAATAATGCTGAATCAAACCTGGATTTGTGGTTTCTTGCAGTTAACCACCAGATATTTTACTTTTGGCATTTGATGTTTTGAGTCTTTTAAATTGAATTCGCTTCAGTAGTTCTGTCCACTGAGAAATGCCCTTGTATCTGTCAAGATATATTAACAGCCCCTCCCAGTTGGGGTTCTTTAAAGTGTCAAATGCCAAATTACTCTGTGTTCATATGGAAAGTTATTTTTAAATTGATAGTATGTTCCTGCTTGTTTCTTCTTAAGTTTAATGCAGCTGTTACCATGCTGGAGCCACCAGTAATCTCTACATTGCCATTGCTTTCTTTGATTCTCTTCTATTACTGCAGTTCTCTTCATTAATTCTGATGGAAAAAAATATATTGGTAAACCACTTTATTTATCTGCCTGCAAAATTTGTGTGTTCTGCACTGAAGAAATTAATTGTGGCTACAAGCAACAAATGCTGCTTTGCAGTCCGGTGTGCCTCTAGCTCAGCTTTCAACTCCAAGTTGCCACTCTTCCTCTTCCGTGGTGATACGGCTTTTTCTGAGGCTTTGCACTAATTAAGCAAGTGAGATGTAACTTTTAAGAGTTTACTTAGGTAGGGACGGAGATGGTGGACCTTTGTATCCATGGATACTCTCTTGTCCAGGGACTGCTCAAGATTACGTTGGAATTGAAAGTCAACACATCTCATCTGCACTGTCATTACTGAAGTGTTTGCAAAGACATGATCACTGCTAATTTAGAAGATTTAATTTCAAATGGAGGAATTAAGGTTCAACAGCTATGTTTAGTGAATAAACTGCTTTAGAATAGATGAGGGCTCTCTCAATCTTGACGAGGCAATTTCATCATGCTATAAAGAGGTCAGCTAAATTTCCATGTACGTTACAGGGCATGGACATTAGTGTATTTGAAAAAGATAAGTGCTAGAAATCTATTGGGAAGAGGACCATAAAACTGTCAGTAATTTGAGGCCCTAAATTTAGGGCACTCTAATTAAAACTGACTTTGTATCCAAAAATAGCAACTGTATTACAAATCTGTTTCATTATATGCTACAAATATGCCACTTTATTTCTGATAGACCAGATTTTTTAAAAAAAAAATCCAGCTAGTTTTGTTTGGCTGTTGGGAAGTGAGGACAGAAATTCTTATGCCTTAAATCCTTCTCTTTGTGTGTAAAATCCCCTTTTTTGACAAAACATTGCATTTCTTGTTCTAAAATTCTGGAGATTGAAATAAGACTTATTGTATGAACTTAAAATTTCAGACCAGCCCAGACCGGGAGAATATATGAATGGGAGAAAATAGAAAGTAAGAGATTTGGTCAGTAATACAGTGTATATAGATTTGAAAATGAGATGTAGCTTCTGAAAAGATTTGAAAACTATCCCTGAGTTCTTCAAGCGTAAACCTCCAATGCCACCATGTATTCTCAGTTTCATATCAGGGCAAATTGATTTTTCCATAAAGTAGCTTGTTTTATATGTCTGGAGACCAGTTTTTACTTCTATAGTCTAACCTAGAAAAAAGAATCTATTTTCAGAGGTACCAGTAATAAAAGGTCCTAGAAATGTAACTGGTTTGATAAAGCAATATGGAATGAAACCTGTCTTTATACAATCTGTCTCTGACACTTATAAAAGGGTGGGAGTTACAGGATTAATGTTAATGAGACCTGTGGTTTTTATAGCTCTGACTTAATGAACTGAGAGCTTTTCTGTTCTGGGTTTGTTTCTCACCAGCAACTTTGGGTGAGGGTCATAGGGTTGTTCTGTTGATGCGCTCTACTGTGTTCATTAGTTTAGATTATTTTATGAATGTTATTTTTCATATTTGTGCCTGCAGTTCCTTACCTTTTCTGAAAAAAAAAAAAAAAAAAGCTTTGTTATTGTTTGGTTTGTGAGGTTATTTTCACTTTTTAAATGGATAACTTGAGTTTTAATAAAGTGAAACTAGAAGCAGTGGATGAAACTGAGTAGCAAAAAACATTAGTTTAAAAAACAGGCAGACTCTACAACTGACTTACTGCATTCTTTTAATGTGAATAGTGAAGCACCATCTACTTGAGTAATGTTAAGATCCTGAAAAAGAAGTCGGGAGTGGTCTTTTGATTAGTTTCCTTCACTGTGTCTAGTGATATTGCCTGCTTTCTCATCCCATAATAGTATTTTGAAATCTTCATTCTTGAATTACTTCTTTCTAAAAATAACAATACACGTGAAAACTTTGCAAAAGCCTGAGGGAAGGTGGAACCAAAGAGAGGGAGAAGGCTACACCTTGTGCAGCAGAAGTGGCCTGTGCTTGTGTGATGCCATGTTTTGTTACCTAGAGTGCATAGGGATTGCTTCTGGCATATCTGAACAGTGAAGGGAATTTAATCCCATGACCCATGTGCACAGAAGTGTACGGTCCTGGGGAACGGGTCCTTACTCAGAGCAGCCGTGGTATTTGTATTAATACTCCTGCCTTTGCCTGTTGATTTGTGCTTTTATTTTATTTTCTTTATCTTGCTTACTTGCCTCCAACTCCGGATGAAACTTCCTTCTCTTCTTTGAGGGTGTCGTGACTGCCGCAGAGGAGGGTGGTGAGTGCCCACAGTGACCTGAATGGAAGGCGTCAGGGGCTGGGGTCCCTGTGGGAAGTGGGGAGCTGAGGTTTCCTAATGAAGGTTTTATAACGGAGGCTGCAATATGAAGCAGGCTTTTAGAAAGAAGGCAACTTCAGGGCTTTTTTGTGTGTGGATCCTAATTTTCTCAGTATGTTAGGCACGCACAGAGTCTAAAGCAATTAGCAGGCCAAGCTTGGAGAACACTAGTGTGATGGAAAGAAGCACTTGTCTGGCCTCTTCACCTTGAGTGAGGAATCTTGATTTCTTCTGCGATACTTACGGACCATGTTCTTTCTGAAGATGCCTAATGTATAGTGAATTTTACAGAAAATGTTTTAATGTGCTTGAGTTCTTGGCAATGGACTTTACCCAGTGTTTTTCAAATGTGATGTGTAAAACGTGGGAACACTATATAAATTACACAGTACAGGGCCTTACCTTCTTTTTGCTGCTTCTAATACACATACTGTTGCACTAATGCAAGAATGTAAAAGCATGGTGTAATTTCTATGGTGGCATAACTGAACTCCTGATTCTTTCATCTCAACCTTTTTGGCCTTCAGCTTCTCTTGGATAGGCAGGGGGGCTTTCTTTGATTTGTTTTTTTTTTTTTTTTTGGTTGTTTTTTTTTTTAATTAAGGAAACTTCTTCAGACACAATTGTCAGACATAGATTGCAAAATATTACTTAAATCATTCAATTTATTGCAAGCAATTTCATAGAGATCAATCCAATGTTTAAATGAGTCACTTAATAACTTTGACAGAAGTTCTTACATAAAAGTTTCACATTTGTCTGTAAAACAAACTGATAGTCTTGTACATGTAACATTTTGATTGCATGTGATAGACCTACAAAACCTATACCTCTGAAATGAACTGTTCAGCTGTTCACTATACTAAAATGTTATATTTAAAAATAAATAGGCAGTGGCTTCTCTGGACATAAAAAAAAGATTAGTAACAAACCTGGTTACTGTTGTTTTTTAACTTGAAAGCAGAATGTTTAGTTTCAGTTTAAGCATATATTAACATAATTGTTTGTACCAGTATGTTTAGAGTTGTGTATCTGGAAAACATCCAAATAAACCTCTGTAGGGACCATGTACTTTTGTTAGTCACCCAGTTACTCTAGCGTTGCCAGTTTTTGTGTATTTGTGAAAATCAAATGGAATCTCCAGCATGAAAACCCTTCATTGGTGTAATTTAGTACAAGGAGCTAAAAAATGCTGTTCCAAAATGGGATAAACTCATAGGAAGTGTCTTAAAGATAAATGATGGGATTGTTCTGGTCAGTAAGTATATTCTGCACATAAAGGATAATAAATACCATAATCCACTTTGGCTGGTTTTATCCAATTTGAGGCAGTTCTTTAAGCAAAAACATCTAAGTGCTGTTTCATTGGAAGCAAATGAAAGCTTAAAGTAACTGTAGATTTCTTTGCCCAAATTCCTCTGTGAGGTGAGACAATAATTTACTAAAGGATGGCGCCAAGTCTTTTTCTTCCTGTGGCATGTTTAGGGCTTAAGTTCCCTTTCTGAGAGCTGTTTTAAACATGTTGTTAGCACAAGGCACTCTGCCTGAGTAAAAATCAAGGAAACTAAGAGGAAAAAATTAAATTTGGACTGTTTTGGAACTTTATGGCAAAATTAGTAGTCAAAGAAGAAATGAAATAGCTTTTAAAAAAAACCAACTTAACTCTTTAGATTTCTCATGAACTAACATTTGTTTCTTTCTATTGAGCATGACACGGCAAATAGAGCAGCAGCTCTCAGAGCATTGCTTTTATGAAGATCTAATGGTCTAATGAATAAGTAATATGCCATTTTGTAAAGCTACTGCCTGTTCATAATGCATCCATATTATGGTAACAGATTGTAAATTAAGAAATATGTTGTTTCTTTATCTGTTCTGTCTGTTTGTGGTTGTCCCATGAGGATAACTGATGGTTCTTCATATCAGGCTTCAGTCATTTGGTCAAAGTGGCTGTTTGGCAGGAGCACGTGTCCTTAGGACACCTTGAATCTACTGTGATATGAGAGGAGGATTTCTCTGTGTTAAGTAACACCAAGTTTACCTAGGGGAAAAAAAAAAATCATGGGCATTTAATCCGAGCAAAGTTCTGCAGAAAAAATTAACTGGTAAATTAATACTGTTCTGATGTCTATAGTCAGATTTGTTTTAGAGTTTGAATTGCTAGTTTTTCTTTAAAGTAAATTGGGGGTAAATAAAAATGCATCGATAGCTGAAAATACTAAATTGTATTCATAAACAGTGGAAAGTGTCATTTGCCCTGTCAAAATCTACCATTCTTGACAAAATTATCTCCTGCATCTGCTTGAAAATAGAATGATGAAATACATTACTAAGGTGCAAATGAAGCGTGTTAGCATCACTCCTTAAAACAGAGCTCAGATTTGAGAGTGGGACACGATGCTTATTTTGTATTTCAAAAAAGGGGCAACAGAAGTGTTCTTGTTTTACCTCATGCACTTATTTGTGGTGCTTTTTAAATCATTCTTGTGTTACTGTATTGTCCAATACTGAATGGTTCACTCAAGAAATATGGTGCTACTTCTCTTAGACCTTTATCTTGTAAACATCAAACATTTTTTTATATTATTTGAAATGTACTCCTTTCAGTTTTCTCACTTTGAACAGTCCATCATGGGGAGATGGGGTAGCAGCAATCCTTAAAAATTATTGCTCAAAAGCATACCCGTATCTTCTTAATTGAAGCAACTCTGTTTCCCAAAACCAGACTAAAATATAGCTACACCCTCCTGATTATGCTTTTGAAAATATTAAAGTTTTATCTCATTCAAGATCTTGCATGATAATTTTCATTACTTCAATCACATTCTCTTTCTGAAAGCCATTGATGATAATGACATTATCCAAGGATGTTAACACACTGTATCTCATCTAGGTGGAAAAGATGAAAAAAAAACCCCAAAAACAAAAGAGAGCTCAGTTACTTCAGAGAATAAAAGTTTATAAGCTACCTTCACTGATGTTGAAGGACAAATTCACTTTAATTTTAGTTGCCTACTATAGTAACACATTTGTCTGACAGTCTTGCAGCTGCTGTTGTAGGTAGCCATTGCCTGTAAAATGAAGGAATTTCATACTGCCTTTATAACAGTGAGACATGAGCATAATTTTTCATCATTTTTCATAATCATGACCCTCTTTGTGCAAGAAGGGAGAATTGCATTAGAAGAATGGTGGCATCCTGTTTTTTCTTGTCTTGTCAGTCAACAGTTTTTGAGTTTTGTTTTTCTTCCATGCCTAGGAGCAAAGGAAGGAGTGATACATGGAAAAATCAAATGGTTCTTCTGCTTCAGGCTGTAAGTGATTGATACATGTTAATTTTGGGTGCACTTGTAGCTGTTCAGTAGTAATACCAGCAGTGAAGGTTTTTATCTTCATTCAACATGGTCTTATTCCTATTTGAACTGTGCAGTCAACTCCCTTGTTTCAGCTGAGGTGGAGAGAGGTGATGTTGCTCTCTGTGATGGAATGAGGCATCTGTTTCTGGGGATTGGGTAAATGGTTGATGAAATGCTTGCAGGTACATTTTGTTTGTTCATAATTTTATTTAGGGTTTCTTAGCCATTTAATTGCACATCAGTAGTTCTATAGGAAGAAGAAATATAAAACAGGAGAAGATTTTTCCAGGTATGCATTCTACCTTCTGTCCTATAATGCATTACCTGTTGCGATTCTTTTGCTTCTAATAGTGATGATTTGGCTAGAATCAAATACCAACCCAGCAACCACTCCTTTAGTTCTTGAATATGTAGGCATCACTTCCACATGAGAACTTGGACAAGTGCTTGCTAATCCTCTTATACCAAGCCTATCCTGTTTTACGGAAGGTGTGGAAAGCTAAATGTCAGAACGGTTGGTGGGGGATTGGCAAATACTTTGTGTTGCCCAGCTCTCTATGCCTAGAATACTGCCTGGATGGCAGGTAAGGGAATAGCTGAAAGACCAGTTCAAATGCAGAGGTCTCAAGAATAGTTTTCAGAAACAGAAATCTGTGATTTTGTTGGTGGTTTAGCCTGCCTAGGGAAAAGGGGACATCTGAAATCTTTGTAGCTCTGAGTTAAGCAATTTCCTGCTCTCTCAGGGGAGGTTTTCCTGTTGGTAAGGAAAATTATATATAATGGATTTGTTGTGTTTATGAGTCATATATCAGTCGTACTCTCACCTCTTCACACTAGAGATGCATTAGTGTTCAGCCTGTTACAGTAATAAAAATTCAGCTGGATGTTTAAATTGATCCAATTGTCTGCTTTTATTCACCTGTGTATCCTCATCAATTAAACATTGTTTTAAGACATCTGTTGTCATGCTGGCCTTAAGCCCAACCAGTATTAAACCTTCCAAAGGCTGAAGGTGCTGAAAAAGCTTTTCACACACATTTCTTCCCTTCTATCTAAAAGGGATAATTTTGGAAACACGGTTTAGTAAGAAAACTACATCCCTTGGGAGATACCTAGCATATCCTTGACAGGCCAGATAACTTATAGATTCAAAGCCCTGGGAATTCCCCAAATCACCATGCTAACGCCAAAATTTATGCAAATAACAAAGTGTGTGTACATAGATACTTTGATTAGTGGTGATGCGAGTAGAGAGGAAGTAGTCTTACTGTGTTTTCTTTATTCCCTAATTATAGAGCTGTGATAAAATATAATAAGGTAAAGAAATGTATTCGAGTAAGCTGTCAAAACAAAATAAAAAGAATAAAACCTACTTGCTTCATAATCTCTAGTGAAATGGAAATTGCTTTTAAAAATACTTAATTAGACCATGACCCATAGACCATAGCTATTGTAGTTTGTGAGGTAAAAAAAAAAATTAAATACATGCTTTTTAATCCTCCAAGAGTTTAATTGCTAGTAGGACTGTGTTTTGTTAATATTTCCATCACTCCTGAAAAGACTTGAACAAGACCTGTATTTTAAGCAAAAGTATTTAGTCATTTGAGAGGAATTATTTTCTGTGCCTAAAGCTAAGGCTGTTTTTTTAAAAGATCAGCAGGACATGATTTATTTAGTTTAAAGGCACTCTGACCTGGTTTTTAGAGGACATGTCAAATTAGCAGGTTTCTTCTGCTGTGTTGTCTCTGTGGTCTGGTGTGCCTGATCATCACAGGTGCATCCAAGAGCAGGACAGAGCCATGCTGAGCCTGGGGGGAGACAGTGCCTCTTTGGTCTGTGCTCCCGGATGCATGGGAGGAGTGTTTCCTCTGGCCTCCATCCTTGGCTGAGGTAGCTGAAGATACAGAAGAGTAAGAGGTTTTTGCTGTGAAGCAGTTAGTCTTTGGCAGAGCTCAGGAGATGAAAATATCTTTCCTCTTGCCCTTGAGAGTTTTGGTTGATGTATCCTGACCTGAAATGAAAGCACAGTGCAACTTGTCTGTGGTAGTTAGGTAATTGGTATCTGTGCATCTCGGGGTTGATTGAAAAAGGCCAACTCTTCTAAATTATTTAAGTTTTACTTGTTTTAATTGCCATTTTCTGTTATTTAGAGTTTTAGTAAAGTCACATAAGCTTATACCTGATGTAATCATAGAGGGTCTCCTTGGACCTATGAGGGTGTCTTTCCTTCCATGAGGGAAACGCCTACACTCCGTTCTGATTTGGGGCTTCACCAGCAGCCCTTGCTGTCACTTTCCCCTCTTTTTTCAGCATACAGTGACTTCCAATATTGGGAATGGTCCTGGATGCTCTGTTAGAATTAATTTGGAAGCACATTCAGGCAGAAGCAGGAGGGCACCTCTGCAGATCTTCTGGTCCAACTCTTTGCTCAGAGCAGAGTCAGCCAAAAGCAGGGCAGTCAGGGCCATGTCCACTTGTGTTTTGAATGTCTTAAATTTAATGGTAGACTATCTTCACTGTATTTAAAAAAAAGGAAGTGGAATTTTCTGTGTTTCTCTTCATACTTGTTGCCTCTGGTCCTGCTTCTGGGCACCACTGGGAAGTCTGGCTCCATCATCTTTACTCCCTCTGTCAGGTATTTACATGCATCCTATCTTCACTCTGTTTATGTCATCTGCAGACTGGCTGTGGGAGCTCTCCACCCCTCATCCAAGTCACTAACAAAAGTATTAAATAGTACTGACCCCAGTATCAACCCCTGGGATACACCTCTGATGACTTCAGCTGAGCCTTGTGCTGCTGGTCACAACCCTTTGTCCTGGCATTTAACTCAGTTTTCAATCGACCTCATTTCATTTATCTGGTCTGTACCTCACTGAGTCATCTCTAAGTGTGTTAGCAGTGTTGAAAGCTGTGCCAAAATATAGATAAAGATCTGCTGTTCCCTTCTCATCCAGTCATTTCACCATGGAAGGCTATTAGGTTGCTAAAGCATGATGTTCTCTTCATGAATATTTGCTGTCTGCATCCAGTCATCTTCTTGTCCCTGTCTTTCAAATGTGTTTGGTGATGGATTCCAGGATTATCACTCCATGTTTGTCCCAGAGATCAAGGTGAAACTGAGTAGCTTATACTTCTCCTCCTCCCTGCCATTGTGGAATTTATAAGCAGTATCTGATTTCTTTCTTAAAAACCTCTTCTGGCTACCAAGGCCTATCAAAGACTATGCAGAGTGGCATTACAATGGCCTATTTCCTCAGCACTCGCGAGTGACACCCATCAAGTCCTATGAACTTACACCTCTCCGTCTGGTTTAAATGGTTTCCTAACTTGATTCTCCTCCACCAAGAGTAAGTCTTCCTTATCCTATCTTGTCTCAGAGACCTGTGATTACTGAGTGCCACACCTACCAGTAAAGGCAGAAGAGAGAAAGGTCTTGAGCAGTGGCCTCTCCATGTCCTTTGCCACTGGGTCACCTGTTCCATACAGCAGCAGACATACATTTTCCCCAGTCATCCTTTTGCTGCTGCTGTACCCGTAGAGCCTTTCTTGTTGCCCTTTGTCTCTTACCAGAATCAGCTCTGGGCTAGCTGCCCTAACATTGTCTCTGCATATTCAGGCAGCATCTGCATTTTCCTGGGTCATCTGCCCCTGCTTTCACTTCTGTACGCTTCTCTTTTGTGCCTGGCTCTTGTCAGGAGCTGCTTTTTAATCTTTACATATCTCTTACTGCCTTTCTCTTTTAGTCCTGTTTGCTGGGATGGATGGCTTTTCAATTTAGAAAAGATAATCCTTGAAAATCAACTAGCTTTCCTGGAGCCCTCTTCTTTTTAGGCATGTGAGGTTCTTCCAGGCAGGTTCCTGGACAATCTGAGGTCTGCTCATCTCAAGTCCAGGGTTGTAGTCTGGTTATTTGCCTTCTGCATTTCTCACAGGCACCTTACCATGTCATGGTTGCTGCAGCCAAGGCTGTCCCAGCTTCCACATTCTCAAGGTGGTCTTCCTTACTTTTAATTATCATGTCCGGCAGAGTGTCTTCTCTTGTTGGATTCATTCTCAGCATGTCAGGAAGTTATCACAAATATACTTCAGAGACTCTAGAATCTGAAAGGCAAAAAAAAAAGAGAAAACAAGTGCTCATTTATTTCTGGAGTTCACAGTTCTCTCTAAAAGGACGGTAGCTGTCATTGCCATACAGATCTTGCAGCAAAGTCTCCAGAATTATTTAGTGAGACGTAGGGAGAGTCAATCAACGAGATTAATGACTTCATAGAGGCTTTCTGGAAGACTATGAACTCCAAAGTGTTGTATCAACTTAGAGTTGTTACCCATATACTCTAATAGCTGTCAATAGTAAGCTGGAAGAGAGCTCCAAGAGGAATAGAACAATTCTTTTACTTGAGCAGGACAGAATAAGTTGCTCTTCTTAAAAAGTGGTTTCCTTTAGGCCCCCTTATAGCTCCCAACAATCAATGATCAATTTATTTTATTTATCATCCTGTTAAATGCAAATAGATGATCTCATTATATCTATTTTTTTTCAATAAGCTGTGAGGTTTTCTACTTTGTGGAAGTGATTTTCAAAGATTAATTATAGCTTGTGTAAAAATATTTCCTTCATTAATTTAAAATGTCTGCTTTTCAGATTCATTGATTGGCCTCTGCTCTTGCATTAGGAGGCACAGCAATTAGAAGTGCCTAATTTGCGTTTTCTGTTCCATATGTTATTTTGTGCACCTTTATTCTGTCTCCTGTTGATCATCTCTGTTGTAAGCTGAACTTTCCCCATCTTTTCAGTCTCGCATTGTTGTCAAATGCAGTAAAATCAATGCAAGCGGAGTGGTTTCAGATGGTTACTTTGTAAGTTCATTTCATGATGGTTTACCTTGTATCAAGAATAACAATTTGTGAAGCATTTCGTTGAGTGTTTATTTCAGAATGACTGGAGAGATACTTTACATGAGTAGTTCCTGTAATTATTGTTGTAAAGAGAACAATGTTGCTTCCAGTGTATCTGCAATGACCGAATCTTAAAATGTCTACTAATGCTCATTTAATTATTTGGCATCTCATATTGTCCAGTAAATTTTACATGTCTCTTTTCTAACTAATCTAAAAATTACTTCAATTGACTGTTTCAATAATAGGACGCAATTGTGTATGTTATTGATAATTTGATTTATTCACTTACCCCAATTTCTCTGTATCTAAGCAACTGCGTCTGCAACAAGGTATCTGCTGTACAGAGGAGTGGTAAGTGGCTTGTTATGTGTTCTGTTTACTGAGGCACAAACTTCCTCCAAAAAAGCATAGATGTGTGTAGAGATTTCTTAGAATCTTCTGGATAACCATGTCCGAGTGGTACTTTACATGTGACTCTGCCACTGGAAGGTGGGGTAGCAGTGTTTAAGTGTTAAAATGACATCTTGACATCTTTACATCTCAAAGCTGGCATTCAGCAAAAGGGAGAGGGGAGATTGAAGACAAGAAAGTTCTTTCAGCCTCTCTCTGAGTTTACTGAGGTTTACTTCTTGTTTTTCACTAGCAAAAAGCAGGCTGAAATGTGGATACTTTTCCTTACAGAACAAAACAAATATGGGCATTTTTTTTTTTTTTGCAATGTATGCCTGAATGCTACTGTTTTCCTCTCCCAAAATGTCTTGCATATTTTAAACCTGACATTATCAATGGAAAATATACTTGTCTGAATAAGTTCCTTGTGTGAGAGAAAAGAAGAAGAAATGAGAAATGACTTTTCAAAACTACTGAGAATATAAGCTCAAATAATTGTCCACATTGGAGTTCAACGGTGTGTTTTCCTATTTCCAGTGAAAAGGAACGCAAAAATGTTAGAGACCTTAGGCTGTGGCTTTATGCATATTCACAATTTACACATTTTATACTTTGTATTTCAAAGGAGACAGACATCTTCAGTTATCACTTCAGACATGTTCTGGATGTCATGAGCTGTCACTACCAGCAAAGTGAAGACAGACCATTTCACTAGAAAGATCAGGTAGCAGGGTTATGCTTTGCTTTAAAGAGTTTTATTGTTAGTTATTGTTTTGGTTTGTTTTTTATTCTTCCCATGATTTCCAGCTAGAAGCAGAAATATTTGTGTGAGTGGATGTTGCTCCTGTTTTAACCACTTTCAATTATATATGAAAGTTTTCATCATGTCATTTACAAAAGGTTCTATTTTTAGTGGCATATATTTGTTTATATTATTAGAAATTTTAGTATCATAGGAAGTGGTACTGTAGAAAGCATATTTTGAGCAGTATACAGTAGTGGAGATCTTACATTTCCCAAAAGCCATTTTCAAGACCGGTTTCCTTGAGAATGCAGCCAGAAAGATGTTTCTCATTATCACCTTTACCTAGCTTCAGGCGAAGCTTTAGGATGCAATAAAATGTCTGCTTTTTTTTTTATTTATTTTTTGCACGTTCAGCTGTCTTACAAAGTTTCAGAAGAAAACTGAGCTTAAAAAAATGCCTCTCTTACTAGATTGGTCTGAGTGAGCATGGGGAATTTTTTTTGGTGTTTGTGGGTTTCTTTTGTTTTTCGTGTTTTTTTTTTTTTTTTTTCCCTTTGCTTTTTATTTGGTCTGCGTGTTTGGGTTTTTTGGGGTTTCTTTCGTTGTTTTTATGGTAATTTTTCCCCCCCTGCCCTCCCCTCCTTTGCCTACCTCCCCCTTCCCTATTGAAGAAGTGGAGGTGTGTATTCTGGAAATGGTGTGGTAAATCAGGAATTTTATGTTTCACTAAGATCTTTTTGTACCTCTAAGTCCTCATTTACACCCAAATTGCACTGTCTGGTAGGTCTAGTTCCTCTGTAAACCTTTTCTATAAATTGTAGGGGTCTGATCGCCCAGAAATACAGAGATAAGGAAACTGGTAAAAGGTATTGCTGAAAGAGAAGAAAAGCAAGAAAGTGAGCTAAATATTCAGTGTGTGTCATAACCAAACTGTAGATTATGTAGTGTCTCTGTTCTCTTGGAGAAGTGTCTGGGGAATAAAGCTGCCTATGAAATTTAATTATCTTGAAAAATGAGGAAGGAACTGGTGTGTCAGTGGGGGAAATATTTACTTCCTGGCAGAATATGCTCATCTTCAAGAGGGAGCTGACCAGTGGTAGTTTGCACATATACACGCACCCACATTTTTTTTTAAAACCTTGGAACAGTAGCTGCTCTGGTACAGTACCACCAATTCAGACTGATCATCCAGATGTTGAATTAAAAATCGTTGAAGGAATAAAAGAGCTGAATAGTACTAAAAGCAAACTGTAGCTTAATTTTGATTTCATAGCTTAATTAAATAGTAAGGTGGATAACCTGTTGCAGAGGCTTTCTTCTGAAATGAAAGGAGGAAAAGAAAAGGGGTACAATCATGAGTCTCTCTATTCTTCTGTCTCTGTCTAGAATGACTACCATTGGAAGCTTAATTTATAATTTCAGTAACATAATTACCACCCTTAGATTTATCATAGTTTTGTCTAACACTAAAGAAAGCATGAGGGCATGAAAAAGAAGTGCACTGCATAACAGCCATATTTTTTTATTGGATCTAGATAGAAATTATAGAAAACAATGACATAGATTAGCAGTGTTGGTTTCCATCTATAAAATTAACAGAAACTACAAAGAGAAGACAAAAGGAAACACACAGCTAAGGCATTCGTCCAGGAATAATTTCATATAGAATAATCTGTTGGGAAGTTTTAAGTGACAGGGGTTCAGGAAAAAACCACCCAGCATTTCTAAGTAATTTGTCATGTAAGTAGTATAACTCACTTATCACTTATACTTTCTTTTCTCCTCTATCACCAATTCGAATCTAAATGATCTGAGAAGTGACTGCAATAATTTCTTTCAGAAGGCTAATTAGCATCTTAAACTACTGATTTTGGGGAGTTTTGTTGAGATGGGTGTATCCCAGGTGCAGTTTAAGGAACGTGTTCTACATATGAAAAACCTGGCACTCAACAACGTTCTCACTTAAAAATGAGGTGAAATGAGCATAGGGACTGGTTTAACCTCTTTAGCAATCACTGCGCTGAGACAGCTTCTGGCACTCTGAGCAGTCATGTTCCTCAGTGCAGGCTTCTTTATATTCATCTTTCATCTGTCTTGTAGACCGTAAATTCCGCGATCCAGAACCATCTTTCATCAGTGTTTTGTAGAAGACTAGCACAGTGAGTTTTGAGCCAGGACTTCAATATGAATAATAAATACAGCTCTGATAAAGTATGCTTCTGAAAATAGAAAAAGAAAAAGATTCAATGCAACAAAATATCAATGACTTTTATGATGTTATATAGACAAGTTGAAAAGTTTGGGTTTGTTCTACATCAGCCCTGCTGAGAAACACAAGCAAACGTGTAATTGTTTATTGTCTCTCACATGCTGCTGACTGGATGTCCATGGGACCATTTGAAAAATGAAGTCAGTGCTATCCTTGTATCCTTGCAGCTCGCTGATCACAGGTCACCCACTGGAAGACAGATAGAATTATTAAATACTGGCAACTAGTTCTGTAATAAAACAGTGCTTCTGACCTAGTAACAGAGATCCAGTCTAGTGATGCCAGTAACAGATGTGTATGGTGAAATAATGTCACCCATTGGGTCTATAACCTCAGTAAGATCAATTACTTAGTAACAACAGTCTTCAAAATAATCTTCTGAATTGGGGGGGGGGGGGGA
>VZTE01004903.1:2084031-2120451 GCA_013397775.1 Eulacestoma nigropectus | reverse complement strand
GGAAGAATTACGGAAACGTGCAAAACAAAGGCTTTCAAGTTGCCTTTGTCAGTTCTTGTTCAGTTTTTCTGTGTTTTTAAAGAGAATGTTTTCCTTACCTGCAGCCAGGTTGTAGAATTTGGACTGGTCCTGAGCTTTGCGTTCAGTTTCCTAGTCCTTTTTAAGTAATCTCCAGTGAGGACATCCTACATGTGCACAGACAGCTCCACTTCCCGTTTCTGAACTGTGAATGTAACACTCATTTCAAGTGAATGTTCCTGTAAGAAGGAAGAGAGAAGTTTTCAGGAGGAGAAAGGGTGGTAATATCTATTCTAAATGAGGATCAGTGGCTGGTTTGTTTGTTAAAACCAACAAAACAAGGAAAGAATTAATTCAATTGTGGGACAAGAAATTAGTATGGAGCTTGGTTTGGGTTTCCTGTAAGCCACATGGTTCCACTGAGAACCAAAGAGGGGGAGCCCCACCCTTGTAATGACTAATGAAAGTAATCACTGTGATTCGAAGGAGCTCAAACGTCAGCGTGGCAGAGCAAAGATTTGTATCCTCATAACAACAACAAAAATCTTTGTTCAGTTTTGAGTAACTGGGCGACGAGTGAGTTGTTGTTGTTGTGTGTAATGTTTGTTTAAAGTCCTCAATCTGGTAGATGGAGGAGAGCAGGATAACGTGTAGTGGAAAAGCACATATAGTTTCCAGTTCTTTAGGGACAGCGTTGCCTGAAGGTGGTTTCTTTTGTGAGGATGAGCAGCACAGTAGGAAAATATGCTGAGAATATCCTGTGTCTCTTTGGAGAATTTTTTTTTTTTTTTTTTTTTTTTTTTAAATAAATGAGGCACTATTGTGAAATCCTGGTACAGGCTTTTTAATTTTTATTCTGCTCTGTAAGGTTAGCACCTCTCTTCATCACACATCCCTATTACACATCCCTGTAACCTGTTTAGTGCATAAATTCCTTCTTAGTCATTCAGGTACCTTCTTCAATGCTAATCTGGCATCTGTAATATGACCAGGACAGGTGTGTAATACTGTAGATTTTCTGTCTGCATTACTGATGAAAAAGTTCCAAGTTATTTTCGTTGCCATAGTTGAAAAAATGAAAAATATATTTTTTACATATTTTTGCCTGTATTAAATTATTATATGTTGAAAGGTTGTATGCAAGTGACATAAACATCCCAGTGTCTCCATCAGCTTAGATCTAAACTGTTGCTTGTTGTCCAAGCACTAACAAGTTGATGTTGGTATATAGCAAAAGAAGATTTTGTGAACCTTCGTCAGTTTGAAGTCACTGTTTTGATTTGTTAATCTCTTGTAATTGTTAGATAATTAGAATAGGGTTTGAGAAGACTCTTGGACTATAGTATGAGATAGATTTTATCATAAGAATATTTCCATTATTTAGCTGGATTTGGAAAATGTATAACTCCAAATATGAATCTGTGCCCACTAGTTCAGGTAAGCTGGACAGGTAAACTTTGCCCAAGGTGAAACACAGAACGCTGTTTCAAATAACTGGAACCAAGCTCAAAAAAATGTTTCAAGGTGGTGACAAGCTGCATCCTCAGGCAAGCTCTGTTACTGTGGAGGCTGTTTTAATCAGACTGTCCTCCCGAGTATGACGGCTGCCCCTGCTAGGAAAGGCGTTTAGGTTTTGCACATGCATTGTGTTCATGCGGCAGAAACTGGAATTGAGCAAACTTTAGGTAGGATTATGGTGGGGGAATAAACAGTGAATGGGGATGTGTGGGGGTGTGCCACTGGGGTAACAACAGGGAGTATGCAGGAGTGCAAGACAAGAAAATGGAGCATGAAGGAAGGGCTGGTGCAGTGGGGAGTGAAGGACTGAGGGGTGGGAGTGGGGCACAGGTGGTTATTGGGAGGTGCTGGGGAGAAGGATGGAGGCTGTGCATGCAGGCTGCTGGCTCGCAGCTCTTGGCACCTGGAGGAGGAGGCTATAGGGATGAAACCGTTTGGTGCCAGCTGGCTGTGGGGGCTGTTCTGAGAGAAGGATGTGAGAGGAAGTGGGGGTTTTGGGGCAAGGTACTCAAAGGGCAATTTCTTGGGGCCATGGTTTGGGTGAGCACCTAAATATAGGAGCCCACTCATCATGACCACCACTTTCAGAGAAGAGTTGCTTTTGCTTATTTCATTTTGTCATCAAAAGTGATTGGGTTTGTAAAAAGGAATTTTCTGCATTCTCTCAAATGCAACTGATTCATCTTGGAGAGAGAGGAGATGACGAGGTGATCTTCGAATTAGTGCCCGCCTTCTGCTCTCTATTTTTGAGGGCTATGTGTGTTTGCCAAGATGTAGGGTAATGTTGAAAAGGATAATTAATTAAACAAGCAAGATTCTTAATTGCACACTTCTGTCAGCATGCTTTTAAAAATGACTTGTGCCATCACACTTCTGTGACTAGGGAAAATACTGTTTCCTGCTTTTTCAGGCAAAATAAGGGCAGATATTTCAGTATAATATGACAGGGTGTTGATGCCCCTGTGACGTTGATGCTGACTGTCAGTGGTACCAGTGAAGGGATCCTGATGGCTCTCACACTGCTCTTCTCCTGAGTCCTCTGTGCCTGTGCACGAAGCTCACATAGATTTTTGTTTGTCTCTCACTTGCGGTGAAATATCCATCAGTTATAAACTTATTGGCAGCCCAAAAGCCAAAAGAGGCCTGAGCCTGTAGGTTACAGTGCTCTGTCTCTGCACAGCTGTGGAGGTGAACACCAAATGCTGTCAGACACCCCTGGCAGCACTGCTGACTTGAGGGATGTGTGTGTGCCTGCACTCCTGGGTGCTAAAGTGCTCAGAAACCTTTGTTTAGAAATTCCTCCAGCAACTCCTTTACAAGCTTCATCTCTTAGAAAACTAATCCCTTGTTGTAATGCACGTAACAATAACAAGATATGGATCAGTGACAGATGGATACTTTCATACTCGGCATATGGTGTGTTATGAGCCTGCTCCCATGATATTGAAGCTGATGAGCCTTTCCGTTGAATTCACTGAGCTTTGGATCAGGCCCTGGAAAAAAATGAGTGTAATTCTAAAGACAGCTTGAAATTAAAAGGGGGGGAAAAAAATCACTTTAAGCCTTCTTTTTTTTTTTCCCCTCTGTAGTAGTCTGTGATTTTTGGTTATGTATTGTAACTGAGTTGGAAAGACAGGCACATGGGATCATACCAATTAAGAGGACTCCACAATGGGAGAAGACTTCTTCTTAGTGTATAAATCTTTAGCTTTAGTAAGTGATGTTTGAGAGTTAGAAGCTGACAGACTTTGCAGGCAGTGAGTCATAACAAAGCTGGAAATGTTGAAGTGACTGGAAAATAGATGAATTATGGCAAACACCTTGCCTCTAAATACTTAAAATTCCCATTTGTCTCCATTTTAAATCTCCTCAGAGAATACAACTTAGCAAAATTGTCTTTGAGGAATTTAGAAGTATTTTACTCAATTCCTTATTTTAACATTCTATTAAGAAGTATTTTTATGATTAACAGCACACAGTTAATTTGCATAAATAAATGTGTTTAAAATTTTGACTGTGTCACAAGACTGTAAAAAAAAATTATAGTTTGAGGGATTTCTTATACAAAACTTGATGTGAATTTCAGTTTGATTCTCACTGCAGCCTGCATCAAATACATAAGATTCACCATAAGCATCTGACAACAAAAATGTCTTATCAACAAAGACAACTGTGTGGTATTTAATGGATCATATCATTCATAATTTACCGTAAGTGGAAGATGGCTCCCTAATAAGAACATAAAAGAAAGAGATTTGTAGGCAATGTAGTTTTGATACCGAGTAACCCACAGTCTTTTCTTGTTATGTTGTTGCTGAGAGATGATGCCAAGCCTAAGGACTCATTTCTTTGGTGCTACCTTCTGTCAGGCACCTGTTCAGAACCTGGGGCCATCTACAGAGGTGGCTTTGGTCACAGAATAGCAGGTTCGAAGGGACCTTAAGGATCATCTGGTCCAAGTTTTCTTGGCAAAATATAGTTTAGACAAGATGGCTCAACATCCAGATGTGGCAGGTTGCCAGTTGGAAAAGGAGCTGTTTGCCACCACCCTCTGGGTGTGACCTGTCCAGCCACCACATGGACCACTTGTCCAGGCCATAAGACATCAGTTTTTCTAGGAGGGGACTGTGGGAAACCACATCAAAAGCTTTGGGGAAGTCCAGGTAGACAATGCCCGTGTCTCATCACACATCCACTGAGCAGGTTTCTTTGTTATATGACGTGATCAGGTTTGTCAAGCACAGTTTGCCCTTGGTGAATCCACATTATCTTTTCCAGTCACGTGCTTCATCTGGCTGGTGATAGCCCCCCAAGAGGGATTTGTTCCATAACTTTCCTAGGGACTGAAAGAAGACCGATGATGGGCCTCTAATTGCCTAGATCCTCTTATCTCTGCATGCACTGGCAGATGCCCTTGTAGTTCCCAGAGGATATTTGTCTGCTTTTCCATGTCTGGAACAATTCTCCTTTGGTTTTGAGCAGACTCTGAAGCTCACACTGAAGCCAAGGGGGTGCTCCACTTGCTTCCCTTGCCTTTAAAGGGGATGAGATGTTTTTGTGCTTCTGTGGGAGAATTCCTGAAAAACTCCCAGCACTCACCAGCTCCTTTAGCCTCCATGGAGTCTCTTCCAAGAGAGTTCTGAGCAACCTGCAAGATTAAGTTTTTCCTTGGAGATCTTGACCCAGATGAATTAGATAAGGGCTCCCACAATTGCCATGGTTGACTTCTGTACGCTGGACGTTCTTCTTAGCATAGAATGCGATAGCTCCTCGTCTTTTTCCTTGCCTTTCTTTATGAAACAGCCTATAACCACCCATCCTGATCTTCCAGGCATGTGGCACATGGACATGGGCTGCTCTCCCAGAATCCAGCTGCTCCTGAGGAGCTTTAGTGCCTGCTTTTCCTTAAAGCCACATGATGAAATGTTTTGCACCCAGGCTTATGCTCCAAATGTGTGACATTTTTATGATGAGATCATATTTACTATTCAGTGCTGCTCCCTTTTTTATTTACAGATGATAACATTAGGACTGTAGCTCAATGAACTGTACCCTTTGGAAATAAAAATAGCTCCAAGATATGGTTTCTAATGAAGAAAACAGTGATCTTTGCTTATATATGGACAAAGTTTTAATTTTTTTTTCCTCCTGGATTGTATTACTTGAGTTCTGGCAGTGTTATCTGGGGAAATTTACAGATCAGCTATTTTTCTGGTATGCACTAATTTTTATTTAATAGCTTACTATATTCTATAGTGCTTTCTGATATAAGTAAAAGAGCTTAGCTTGTTACTAGCTTAACTCCACGCTAGAAAAATGTGTTCTGCTCTTTCTAATGTCCTCTTTCAAATGAGAATTATATATATTTTATCAAAACATGCACAGATTACTTGATTTAAATGCTGATTAAGAAATTTCAAGTCTCTCCTGAATAGGCACAGCAAGGTACTGGTAGAGCAGTGCATTCCAGATAGCTTGACTGTGTTTTTTTTTTCTCTTCACAGTTGTTGTTCAAAACACATAAAGAGTTTGGAAGCACTGTAGTGCGAGATTTCATGTTGCTAGTTCTAGAAATTTCTCCAGAAGGAATTTATAACAGGCTTCTCTGGGATGGTCCAGCTGTAAAGATGTGGATCAACACTGGCTTTCCTCTAGGCTTGCTCCTTCTTCTAGTTTGTCTTGCCATTCCCAGAGTACGTTTTCGTGGTACCAATTCCAAAATAATCTAGAAATCAAAGTTAGTTGAATACAAACAGTAGCAGACTAGAAATGCATGATCTCGGCATGCTTTGGAAACCTGCTGGCCGGAGGAATCATTCCTCTGCTGTTCCTCACCTCTCCCAGCGAAGTGAAGAGCATAACATTTGTATTGCTCTCACTGGAGCTGGAATTAAATTGTTCCTTTGATGATCTTGGTCTACTAAATGGTTGTAACCAGTTTTGTTTTTCCTACTCTTTTAAAACTAGCTGTAGATGAACAAACTCGAAGCTTTCAGACACCCATAGCTACTGAAATCTATGGGGTTCTGTAATTCTGAAGGGTAATAACTGGCTTCAATCTTTGTAGTATAGTTTTCAAAAATTAGAGGTAGATGGAGTAAGACAAATTGCATACAGAATTTGTAAGAGATTTTAGGGGAAAATGCAGAGAAGAGCAGCTGTAATCTCCAGGCTTGTGTATAATGCGGGGAAATTGAATACAGTGGTTTCCAGTTTGGTCTTTCCCTGCTTTGTTGTGTGCCTTTGGGGAAGCTGCTGGACATGTGTGCTTGCTTTCTGTATTGCAGAGATAGCACTGAGTTACCTCTCTCTGGAGAGTGCTGCTGTGAAAGGTAACATGGCCACAGGACTCTGCATACATCGAGTCCTGGAACTGTTTTCTTCTTTCTCTTTTTTCTCTTCATTCATTCACAGCAGGTCTTGCTTGCAGAATTGTGTAATAAACCGAAGCACAATAAAAATTTAATGTGAAATGAAATTAGGCTTATAGATATTGTTACCTTTGTTTACTATACTCCTTTGGCACAAGCTCAAAAAAAAAAGTGCATTATTTTACCAGAGGAAAAACAAAAGGCAGAAGTGTTTTAAAAAACAGGTTTGTTCTTTTTTTTTTTTTTTCTTCTAATTAGTCTTTAAGAAAATTATGTATTTGAATCTAGTACTGGAATAAAAAAGAGACTGTGTGAAATTCTTAAGTAAAATTACTATGTGACTTTTTTTTTGGTCTTAAACTGTGTTGTCATATATGTTTAACCAGTTTTTGGCTACTTATTGCTTTCCTGTTAGTTTTATTACCCTTTCTTAATCTATAATTATTTTGTATATTTGCTTTTCTGTAATGGATTCATACACTTGTATATCTTTGAAGCTCTCTAAGATGGACTGTCCTGCTCTGTGTCCATTTATGTCACCCACTCTGTGTGGTTAGGCAGCTTGGCCAGAGCAGTTTCAGCACGCAAGCAGTAAAAATAATTAAAATGAATCTATTTTGCATGAGAAGCTTTTGATTACTCCAAGTTTTCGATGGAATTGTGCCGTGGGATTCCAGACGCCACCTGTCGGGGATGCTGAAGACTGCGAGCAGCTCCTGCCTCGGGAGTGCAGGTGTTATAAATATAAATAATGCAAGAGATTTTGATACCACGGAGCGTGTAATAGAGCATAAATAATCGGTTTTCCCCAGGTCAGTGGTTTATGCCGAATAACTTGATTTGCTTCAGTCTTTGACATAAAGCTGTGTTCTGGTCTTCTCCAAAGACACGGAATTGTTCTAAAAGTAATTGATTTAGTCCTGTAATTTTTACTTGGGCTCACTTTCCCATGGTTTCCGGAAATCTAATTGCAAGGTCTGTTCTCACAGGTGCTGGACAATGTCTTTGTGTTTCACCAGGTTTGAGCCTTCCCTCTGCTTCACGGAACCACGCTCCACGAGGAGCTGTGCTCGGGCTCCCGTGCGAGGTCAGGCACACTTGGAGCGGCTCCTTCTGCTCCTGCTCAGGCCTCTCTGGGAGTTCATCCATTAAATGCCTTCCAGAGTTCCCACATTGCCTTTTTCATTATGGTATTACCTTCATTGTGTCATTGCTATTTTCCTTTTAAATTAACCGATAGGTAGAAACGTGTTGGAGGGGTTGGAGTTTTGGTTGGTTGGTTTTGTTTTGGTGGGGGTATTTTGTTTGTTTGGGAGAGGAAATGTTCACTAGCTGCTTCAGGCTTGAGCAGTGGTGTCCTTCTGGACTAAGCCACTATCTGATTTTTTCACTTATTTTTCCTAATAGCAAGGATGAGTGATAAGTTTATAAACTCAATTATAATGCCTCAAATTTTTAATTTACATTGTTTTACATTATCTTTAGGCTGATCTCATAACTCCTTTATAAACAGCTGAAGATAATAACTTTCCTAAGGGGAAAAAAACCCTAAGGTTTTTTTTCTTAGAACTTTTAATTATTTTTATTTTATTATCTAAGAAGGAAAAACATTACTATTAAGTAACATTATTTGGTTTTTTCTTGATGTCATATAAGCCCCTTCAGGTACAATAATCTACTCATTGAATATCATTTGTTGTATTACGGCTAAAGGAAAGGAAAAGCTACATATTATTCTGTCTGTTGTCTGGGACAAGGCATCAGAATATGTGGACCTTTTACTTATTCTGTTACGGATAAGAATAGTATTTTAATTTTTATTAGAAAGTAACACTGGAAAAGCTACTGAGATGCAATATCAAAAACTTTTGTTAAAATATTTTAAAACATTAAGCTCTGGGAAGACTTGCTGCTAATTTTAGTAGTCCAAACTTATTTTCTACATGGCTGAATCCAGAGATTAAGTTTCAGTCAATTACTTTAAAATAAGATTGGGTCTGAAGAACATGCAGAGTTTTAGAGACAAGATTTCACCTTTATCAAGCTAAGCACCTCAGTAGTACACATTGTGACTTGAAGTAGAATAATTTTGAATGTGCAGAGTTTCCCAATGGGTTTTTTGTACTTGACTCTTTTATTATATCCTCAAAGAGAGAGAAGAGAGAATAACACATCCTCTCTTTTATCCATTTTGGTTCTGTGGTAAAAGGCATTTTTGAAACTGCAGGACATATTTGTACTTTCTGCACTTTTCTTTGTAGTTTTGATTGTACTTTGAGTTATTTTACTCCGCATGCAAACAATGTCTGTTTGACCCAAGAGTTCTCTTAGACTGCCATCATTTCTGCACGCTTGTTCTCTGCAGAAAGCTAACCAGACTAACTTGTGTTGAGAACAAAAGAATAAAAATCCTACCTGCAATTGTTAGGCATCCATGTGCTTTGCTGCTTACTCAGCCTGTGTGGAAACATTTGTTTACACAGAAACAAAAGCACTTTTTTGTTGTTTGGTTTTGGTTTAGTTTTGGTTTTGAGGTTTTGTTTGTTTGTGGTTGTTTTTTGGTTGTTTTGTTTTTAATCCACATCCTGTTGATTATGTGTCAGGTCAGAAATTCTGTGATTATGTTAACTGCCTTACTGGGAAAAGGAAAAAAGAAAAGTTTTAGCTGGGTTGTGGGCAATTTTTCCTGTACCCATACACATATTCCCAAACTAGCACCATGCGAATATCTTGATTTCTACTTTCTTAAAATTTCTCCTGTGGTGATAGGTATTCTAATCCTTGTTTTCTGAATGGAGCTACTGATCTACTATTAGTCCTGGGCTGGCCTGGCAGATTTAATATCCTGCCTTTTCCCAGTTCTGGACTGCTATGTTCAGACTGTAAAATTTAATTTTAGAAACTGTGATGAAAAGTAAAGTGGGTAGACAGTGTACTTTTTTGAAAGCCTTGGTATTTCACTGTTGTAAATACAAGAAAAGCAACTTCTGTGTTTGGTTTATTTTGCGAGGCAGGAGTTTAAATTTGCCTTGGCACTCATGGTCAATGGGAGGCAAATCAGTTTTAATAATGAAACATATCTCACTGTCTGGGTAACTCCAAGATCTTTAAAAAAATTAGAAGTTTGTGTCTATAAGAGTAAGACCGAATGAATCCTCTACCTCTCCTCTCAGTCCACAAGTGATTGTCATAGAAAAGGCTTAAGGTTAGCCAGTAAATTTGGAAATACTTTTCTAAAAAGAAATCTTCATTTTGTGATTTATGATTGTGTCCTTAAACTAAAGGTTATTCTGTTCCATGGCAAGTTTTCATTTTATTTGGTTTGGGTGAGTAATGTGAGTCACTACTTGCTTCTGAATACTTCTGTCTGATTTATCATGGGTGACACAGGTGTCTGCGTCAGCGCTGCTTTCACAGAGGCTGCCCAGTTTTCCTTGGTGGTCTTAGATGTTTATTCTTGTCATGCCTTTGCAAGTCAAGAAAGGCAGGTGATGTTTTTGGGGTGGCTGCTGGAGGAATCAAAGCTCACAGGACAGAGCAGACTTCCTCTGCAGCCTGTTGCAGGATGGGCAGAGGTGAGGTGGTGCCTGCCAGCTCTGCAGCAGTGGCAGATAACCCTCCCCGAGTCCCAGTGCCCTGAGGTGAGCTGCACAATGAGAGCTGTTTCACACGGCAGAACCAGAGTTAATGTGGCACTGGCAAGACCACTCAGAACTGGCAGATGTGGCTTCTCTTCTTAAAGGAGGGAGGGAAAGCTGGGAAGTGATACAACCTTTGCTGACCTTTTGCTATCATCTCAACAGCATTATCAAACAAACACTGATGGAAAGAGAAAATGAAGGTAAGCAGATAAACAGAGAGTGAATTGATGTGTAAAAAAAGTTTTCCAAAGGAAGCCCATATCAAAACAAGTGTGATGTGTTGAGCTGAGGATTTCCAGCAGAATGTGGTGGGAGCCTATGAGATGAGAGACAGGCTGGCTGTGAGGACTCGTTGAGGGACAGATCTTGGGGCTTTTTTTGTTTGTTATATTTTGGTCTAGAAACTTCTCTTGAGAGGTTCTCAAGGTTCTTCTCTCTGCCATAGTTGCTGGTGTTTAAAGCTGGGGAGGCACTGTTGCTGGGAAGAGGAATTAGTTACATGATCATTTGTAAGAACTTGGTTGCCAGAGGAGCCTGGGGAGCTGAACCAGGAGGACACTAGCACTGGAACAGCACGCATCAGTAAGATGGTGCAGTTTGGAAAATGACAAATAAGATGCAAAGATTAAATATTGCCAGCTCAATCATTGTCCAAATGTATCCGCATGTCTGATGTACTAACAAGAGAGAGATCTAACTGTGTGAGACTTGATAAATGTGTTTTTGGAAGACAGGGACCTCTACAGACTTCTGTGGTCTGACTCAGATGGTGGAAGGAGCACATGCTTTTTGGGACAAACATTCCCTGCAGCTGGAACTGCTGGCTTACCCTCAGCCCTGCCAAAGTCTGCTACAGATTATTTTGAAAAGGCTGCCATTTTTCTTAGCCCCTCAGGGCACAACCCCTTCCACGGGATTTTATGTGCATGTAAAAGAAAAAATGAAAACCCCAAGTGAGAAGAGTGAACACCTGCAAGCCATGGCTGTAGTCTATGTAAACAAGCAAGAAAGAAATGTCTTGTATTCTTATTTGGCATCTGCTTGTGGAATAGGTCCGTTTAGCTGTATGGCAATTCAAACTGAGCATACCCAACAGTCATTTTTTGAACAAAAGGACTTTCCTTTCACTTCAAATTCAGCTTTTAGTAAGGATATTTGGATGTAAGAGTGATAAAATATTACCATGTAAATGGAAAATTAAAATAAGAATTAGCTACATGTATATTTTAATACCTGTTACTTCAAATAGCACCTTCCAGCTTCCATGATTTAGATAAACATTAACTTGCATTCATTGTGTCCCAGAGAGATAAGTGTTATTAACTTGATAAACAATAATATTAAGTAAATTATTTCTTATTTTTCCCCCTTGCTGTTTTCATTATTATTTTTTATGTTCAAAAATTATTTCCGTTATGCAGCTTTGATTTCCGCATAAAAAAATTATAAAACCCTGAACCAAATTTAATATTAATTAGGCATGCTTTATTTTATTTAATCCTCTTTCGGCTTGAATCGAATGTCTTCATTCTTTCTGATACATTAGGTAAAGTGTATTGATTTCTTAAGTTCTCAATCTAATGGCCAATAGCAACTGTAAGGTAGTAAATTGCAGTTTGAAAAGACAAAAACCCAACCCATCCCATATTTTGAGAGTGATCTATGAAATAAAGAAAAGGGTTATATTTTTATATATATTTATATATTATTAAATAAATATATATATACACATTCTTTTATGAAGCTTCAACCCCTGTAACTTCTCATTAAATTACAGAAAATACAGACAAAATATATTTTTCTTCTGTTTTTGAGTTTAGATTTTCTTGTTGTCTTGGTGAGTCTCACATTCATTCTCTTCCCTTTTGTTCACTCTGGAGTTTATTTTGCCAGTCTTAGTTCTGGGTTACAGGGTAGAGAGGTAGCCTCTAGGAATTGCCAGTTTGTACTTCACCATCAGTGAGGCTTCTTCATTGATTGACATCATGGACCTCCTAAAGAACAAGTTCTGCAGAAAAAAGCTTCTCCTCACATCTTTCTACTGTTTCTAACTTTAGTGTGACTGATGTTTACATAGCAGAGTGGTGGGTAGTGGGTGCCTGGATATACAGCATCAGGCAGGATTTATGGCAGTGTTACTCTTTGAAATGTATTTACAGTTGTCTCTCAAAATAACTGACTAGGTAGACTTGTAAGAGACTGTTCCATAGACATGGTTAAAAGAAATCATCTCAGTCCAGGAGTCTGCTATAAATTCACTAAGTTTATAGGTTTCCTTGGTTTCAGATGGCTGTTTCAGAAATGCCTGGCTGCTATTACAATTGCCTGAGCTTCTCAAGGGAGCTGGATATAAACGTCATCCACCCAACAACTTTCTGGACCTTTTCTTTTCTGCCCTTCACTCTTTTTCTTAAGTGATTTTATGGGTTGTGTAACCAAGTAGATTTTTTCTTCCCTGCCTATATTTAGACCTCCATTCTGAGCTATGTCATCTTGCCATTATGGTTAAAGTACTAATCCTCTTTGTGACTTCCCTGAATCACATTTGCCTGTAATCTGGATGACCATGGTGATAATCTGTCAAGCAGGTTGCAGGAAGTCCTTGATGCTCAAGGTTTTCCATGTTGACTGCAGGCTTCCTAGCAGACACTGCCTCCTGATGATGTGTGGTGTTCCAGCTGTGCCCTTGCTAACAGTGACCACTCATGGGTGTGCAACCCTGGGCAGTAACTTATCAGAGTTTGTGAAGGGCATGAAATACAACTTTCTTCTGCAACATTCTGGCCTGAGTGATACTGTGTGTTTTATCTTTATTGTACTGGGAGACTGCTGAGTTTTATCTTCTCAGTAGGAACCCAAAAAACAATATTCTTCAGTTTATTGATGTGCTGCTACTATGAAAAGTAGTTAAATTGGTTAAACAGTTTTAATCACCAGATAAGAAAATCCTGGACCTTGAGGAAAAAATGTGTAGCAGAGAAAATGGGAGCTGCTGTTAGGATACTGAGAGATAGAACAATTCAGGATTAGAGAGACAATGCTTACGATGAAAAATAATAGAATTAGGAGTAAGCATAAAGCTTTTTAGTATTAGCAGGAAAGATAGGCACCTGCAGTCATTTCTGTTAATGGTCTGCTGAAGCCAACACTTTCTTTGGGGAGGTATGGAGAAAACAGTTTTTTTTTTCACAGAAGGCTTCTTATGGATTGCTTATGAAGCTTAAGGGATTTTAACAATAGATTTCCCATTAAAGTGTGCAAACTATCTTATTCCCTTGCCGTGACAGGGATGTTAGGCAGTGCCTACCTTAGCACAAAGGGCAGCCCAGCAGGAGCAGATCTGTGGGTCGAGACCCTGGGTGCTGAGATCCCCACTGTCTATGCCATGGGACACCCTCTCAAGGGGTTTCCCTCGGACTAGCTCTAGGCTGCACTGCACACATCTAATTAAAATGGAGAGCATTTGAAGATGCCCTATCTAATTTTGTCCAATTGAGTCAAGTTCGCTTTGTCTGAGTGCTCTGTGAACCAAACCCTGGGAAGGTCAGACACGGGAGCAGCTTGCTTTAATTGTGTGCTATGGAGTGTTCTTGCCTCTTCTCCCCAAAAGTCATACAGGCATTTTTTGTTACATTTTTACTCCCCCGCAGTGTCATGTCTGAGTGTAACTTTGTATTTTAATGTCATTGCTGTGAGACTGGCTTACACTGAAAATTTTGTGTGTGGTTTTCTCTGCAGAAATCATGCTTGTAAGCTCTTCAGCACAGGGAAATTTCTGCTCTTGTTTTAGTCACATAACTTGTGTATTTCTTGAATAACCAGTGCTAAATATGAAAAGCATAATAATCTGTCTATGTTCAACATACTTTGATACATATAATTTATAAAATACAAAATTGCTGCTTTAGTGCAGATGGGTCATCTTTAAAGATCCTGATTTTGCATCCATGGGCATCAAAAGGAAAACAATGCCACTGAGACTTTAAAGCTATGCATAGGCACTTAAAGAAATCAATGAGCAGTAGAGTCTAGATGCTGCTATAGATTCCACTCAGCAGTGAAGTGCCTCTTTTAGGTGCCAGAAATATTTTGCTCAATCAGAAGTTCCTAGTCCATAAGCACACTTGGCCAAAATTTTCCAAGGAACTTGGAAAGATACCCAGGGGGATTTACAAATGTGTACTAAGGGATTGCCCTCAAAACATTCACTTTGAAATGGAAGCTAATGGTTAGACCTTCAGAGTATTAAATATCCTTGAATGTCTCCGTGGTATTTTATATAGCATCACTTTTCTTGTCTGTGTTTGAAAAAGCACTTATAAACCTTCCACCTCATGTGTTTGTGGAACTCTTAAAATCAGAATTAGCATCATACCCTTGGTCCTGCTGGTGTACTTTCTGATTGACTATTGGATGCAACCCTATGCAATAATAGATTTGCATGTATGAATATTATTATCTGGAAACCTGGACATGTATCTGGTCTTCTCCTCAAACAGAATGGTGTCTTTTTTCACTGTCTTTACTGAAACTAGTAGGTGCTGGAATCCATTGCTGGGGAAAGGGTGGTCATGCAGGCACAGAAAGGATTTCCTAAAAAGGATTGACATCCACCCTGTACCATGGTCAGGTCATTTTTTAGCCATATTTCCTGTTTACCATCCCATTTTCCCCACCTACTTCTTTCTGGATCCTGTGGAAATGAAGGATCAGAATACTATGGTTTCTCATTCTAGCTGTGATGTCCTGGACAGCAGAGAGGAGGGGCCTGAGTCTCACCTCTAGGGCAGCTGAGTGTCAGGAGGGGCCACTCTCGGTCCTGAGAAACCCTTGAGGTTTTTCAAACACCACTTTTTCCTTTATGGGGACAGAGTCTCCGACAGACCTGTAAGCAGGAGCCGAGAGGTGCTTGGGGTGTGTTTTTCCTCCTCCCAATACGCAGATGGGCCATGGTGGAGGGGGAACATGCTCAGTTTAGCCCCTTCCAAGCTGAGGTGCAGCATTAGTGTCTTTAAAGGAAATCACTAAGAAATGGATTTATAAACCATCCAGTTTTGATGGAAATGATTTGGAGAGTACTAAATGCTATTTCCAAGCAGGAATGAACTTTTGAACCTTTCACTAGTTGTCTTAAATAATGTATTTCTCTTGATACTTATCTGCCAGATAATCTACAGGGACTGACTTTTTTTTTTTAAAGTCAATTAATTAAACCATTATTTATAATGGTTCATTTTCTTTGTGTAGTGTTTTGGAGGAGAAATACCACACTAAGTGAAGAATTGATTTAAAGACTAAAACTACCAAGAATAATAGAAAATCTATTGCTGCTTTCTTTATGTTGGTTTCTTGATATATTCTAGAAAGGTCATTAACTTTAGCTGTAAATTTATGTTCTCCAGAATTGTGTTTCTGCTGATAGTTTCTCTGGGCTGAATTCTACTTTTCAGTTAGGTTTTCCTTTTAATAGTAGCACACACATAAGGTTAGGTGGAGGTGATTAGATCAAAAATTTACATTTAAACTGGTGCACTTTATTTCATTCACCAGAGTACATTCGTATGGACTTATTTTCTGAAACTATAATTTTAATCTGTATACATGTCAAATTGGACTAAAAGATTGCCAGTTAAAGACAGCCCTGCGTTGCCTATTTTATAGGTAAATATGCATTTTTTTATTTGTAACACAAAATATTGAAAATAACTATATCAGTGTTCCCACTACATAGCCACTTTGCCTGTTGGTGCCATGAAACATATGTAGTATCCTTTGAATCGTCTTGCTTCACACTCCCTAACAGCCTGAATTACTGAAAGGGGGCAGGGCCATTGTAAATGATGTGAGGCCCTTGAGAAAGTTTCAGAGAGTGTGCCCTAATTTATTGGTCAAAATTAAGAGCACCAAGTGTTTCTGTTGCATCTCCTAGAAACCTAACTCCATGTCTCCAACCTTCTGTGTCCTCACCTTTCATCACCTCAGTACGAAGTCATGACCTTCAGCTTTCTCCAGCCATCTCACTGCTGGCTCTTGTCCGGGTGCTCCCTTCTCTGTGCCCTCCCCAGTGGAGTGCAGAGATGCCACCTTAGAGCAGCAAGTGCCTCTGGACCCAGAGATTCACAGGAGCTGCCATCTCCAGGCTTCTGCACAAAAGGAAACCTGCTCAGGACCAGCGATGTGTCCTGCAGGTAGGGTGTGCTTGGCTGGTGGTTCTTACTCTGCAATAGCTGCTGTGCAGGGACATGCAGGGGGGGCTCGAATTGGCTGGACCCCAAAAAATCAAATTGGTTGGTTGGACCCCAAAAATCTTTTGAAATGTGAAGAATCTGAGCAGTCTCTTGGCATGGTAGTGCATAAGGCTGTTTGGGTATAGAAGCTTTATGAAAATACGAATCTCGTTTATTTAATGATAACAACAGATAACGTTTTCAGTGTAATATTTCTTGAAGTTTAAAGAAAACTTCCCGTCNCGTCCCCCCCCCCCGAAATGAAGATGACGAATGTTTTTTTAGAAAGAAAAAAGGAACTCTGAAACATTAGTTGTCATAGTTATCAGGGTTATCTAAGATGGTTATCAGGGTTATCACCTGTGTTCTCTCAGGTGGTGGAGGAACTGAAGTGATAAAATGAATTGAAGTAAATCCACTTGGGGAGGGAAAGGTGCATTGGGTATTAAGAAAGAATAATTGAATATATTGCAGGAAAAAACATTGATACCGCTAATATCTGTGTATTGATTTGCATTAAATGAAACTTGACTTTTTTGTTTCATGAAAAAGAAGGTTCATGTTTAAGAGAAAAAATACTGTTTGAGAGTCCTCTGGTCGTAATTCAGTAAAAAAAAAAATCAGGAAAACCTTTAAGATCGTCAAGTCCAACTGTAAATACAGCACTGCAAGTCTTTGAAAAAAGAACATTTTGCATATTGATAAAAAGTAGTAGCATTTTTTTTTTCAGTAGGGATATGGAAAGAGAAGAACTGTGAAGGAAGAAGAAGAAACAAACAAAAAAAAAAAACAATCACACCCCACATCCCCCAAAATGATAATGGAAGAAGAAGAAACAAACAAAAAAACCAATCACACCCCACATCCCCCAAAATGATAATAGAAAAAGAATAGATGCTGGACATAATAGAAATTAATGTAATTTAACTTGTAATAATTGATTTCATTCTTTCTCTGTGTCTACTTTTCTAGCTGTTCTCATTTAAAGGACTAGGCACAAATCGTATTGTATTTATTTATTTTTTTTTTCCCCCAGCCTCTGAGTTATTGCTTCTAAAACAATCCAGGTGGGTGGTAGCCTGAAATAACTACATTCTCATATCTACTCACACTCCTGCCTTACGCAGCGGCATGTGATTTGTTTTGTGTGCCTGGTGTAAGTGACTCATCGCTTCTGCAGCTCCTGCCCTCGTAGCAGAAGCAGTGGAGTAGGGCTTGGGGAAGGTGTCCCTTGCTGTTGTGCACTTCTGTTGTGGCCAAAGGCTGTGCTGCAGTGACCCCTGTGCAGCCACCAGTGCCAGCCCCACAGCAGTCCCCAAACTGGACCCTTTCCCACAAAATTTTTGCCTTAGCAGGGCAAAGCTTCCCAGCCTCTTCCTTCTGCTTGCTTATTTCAGGGCCATTTGAAATTTATTGCCTCACTTGGGTTTATCTTTGCCAAATTTCAAGTTTATCTGCAGAAGTAATCTGTCCTGACTGCCCTGTCATTTGTCTTCCTTCTTCCCTGTATTAATAATAATAATGCAAAAGAACTTTATTGAACACTTCTAGAGCACTGAACAGATTATATTTAACTAAAGAGGTAGTTCAGAGAAGTGGATGAATTACTGAATGTGAAAATTTAAACCTAACCTTTTGGTCATCTATTTCTTTCCCCTTGTTATTATCTGTTACTTATTTCATAAGACCTTGTCCAATGTGGAATCTTGTGAGTAGCGATGCTTCCAACTCTACCGTGTTCAAGAGAGATTTATTTTCCTTTCATCAGAGTGTCCTAATATTTATTTAGAACATGTTGTAAGCTGTGCAGCAAGCCTTAAACCTGATGGAAACCCCAAAGGCAAGGAGAGGATGTTTGAGTGGGTGGTGCTGCAGGTCACTTCATTTTCCAGCTGCTTCACATAATACAGGGAATGCCATAAACTTGAATTTAATCCATGCAGCATGGCTGTGCTGTTCTCCCTATAAACTGTACCTTTTCTTGCTGCTCTCTCCCCCTCGTGATGGTTTGAGATTGGCTGTTTCTAGAGAGATTTTGAGAAATACATATTTCAAAGCACATCAGTTGTGTAAGCTGGGTATGAATTGAAGTTCTGTGGGTTTGATCTGCAATAAAATCTCCTCAAGCTTGTGGTGTCATTTCGACAGATGGGGCAGGGGGGTTGTTTGTAATCTTTTCTGTCTTAGTACTGGAGGCTTAAGCTTCAGCTGCAGACTAAGTCTAGATTTGGTCCTTTTTGAAAATTCATTGAAGTCAGTAGAAATGAAATATGGCAGAAGTTGCACCTGGGGCAGCCCATTAAACACAGGTGGGACCCACATGACATTAGCCTAAGGACCAGTACCTGCTGCTCTGTGCTTCCTCCAGTCCTGGAGCTTCCTGTCAGGAGCAGGCTGCAGCAGGGCTGCTCTGCTTGTGCAGGAGACTCGTAAGCAAAATAAAAATGTTCCCAGCCAGCACTCTAGGACCTGTTTTATGGACTTGTTAATGTAAGGATGGGCAGAACAATAGGATAGCCATGATAAATACCCAAGTTAATAATTGCAGCGCAGAGGGACTGCTGACTGGGAATGCAGGAAGTACTTGTGTCACTTAATTTATTTTACCTCTCTGGTGGGTAATAACTGGGTATAATATATGGATGTAGTTGAGTACCTGTGCCACTGTGTTTTTTAGTTTTATTTCCGGTTTTTTATGAGAATTCCCTTGCCATCTGTGTGGGACATCACCACTTCGCCAGTTTGTTAAGAATCAATTATTTCCACAAAATCACAGAATAGTCTGAGTTGGAATGGGCCCAGAAGGATCATCAAGCCCAGCTCTTAAGTGAACAGCCCATACGGGGATAGAGCCCACAACCTTGGCAGTGCTAGCACCATGCTCTGACCAACTGAGCTAATTCCAGGGTCTTTTTATTGTGGTTAAAGCATTTGAGAAGTAACCTCCTGCCTACAGCACTTCTCAGAATATGAGTAGTGAACCTAATGAATGGTGATAGTGAAATTCAGGGGGTTTTGAATTCTTTTTGTTTGTTTTGACTATTGACTCTACTACTGGCTGTGACATAAATGGAAGCTACAGTCTGATTCTTTGCATACATTAGTGTGGGTGAGTGATCTCCAAGTAATTTGAGGAGTTTCAGTTCATAATTGCAGAAATTTTTTTTCTAAGAGAGCTTTTGACTAAAATCTCAAAAACACGAAACACTGACTTCTGTGTTAAAACAATATACAGTTAATGCTGTGTTCCTTACAGTTAAAGCCTCTGGGTGCCTCCTCAACATTAATTCATCTGAGTTTTCCAGACCGACTTTTTAAATGAAGGATATATTGTGATTGCATTAATCTTTCCAGACTTAATTTTACTCTGCAGTTGCATATAGTGTTGACAGATCCTGGTCACTGAAGATACTGCTTTAAAAAGAAATAAATAATTTAATCTCTATGGAAATGTCTTCAGGTGAAATCTGGCAAATAATGTGGATGGGGCTCTTGGACAGAAACCACTGCAGACAGGAGGGCATTGTTCTATCAGCCAGAGAGATGGGAGGAGTATGAGACTTGCTTGCAGCTAATTATTGTTCATTATCATGTTGAATTACCAAAGTGTCAGATGTATTAGAAAGGCTCTGTGATATTGCCGTGGGCATTCTTCCTTAGCAGTTCCTCAGAACGGTGAAGGAAATAGCCATTTGGATAATGCTAGGATGGACACGATTTTTGCAGGTTTCATACTTGTAATAAAAAGTGTAGTGCAAATCAGCAGATAGGAAGAATGAGACAGTGTTGAGAATGCATTAAATCACCATGAATTTTATGAAACAAGATGATGAAGTATATTAGAATAAGATGTACTGCAGCTACATCTTACGCCTAAAAAAGGTGTTTTCCTTTCTCATGTTTGTAATGTCTCTGATACTTTTTCTTACTTGTTGGTCTCCAGGTCTCATGCAGCATTTGTAACCTTGATCAGATTTGTCTTGAGCTCAAGTTTGTGCTTTTAATTTAGTCCTCTGCACCTTTTGAGTGCTGCACTGTCTTTGTAACTCTCCCTTTGTGATTCTAACAGAAGATATTAACATTGATTGAAGTCTCCAGCAGCTTGTTCTATGTGCTTCACAGGCATTTAGTCCTGTATTCACTTCCAATGTGGCAATTAAAATCACTTTAGTTCATGTCACGGGAATTAATTGCTAGCATTGCAGGTGACTGGGAATTCAGCTAGCTCAGGACAGCAGTGCTTCGTAGGTTTCGTGTCATCATACTTGTGATGGCCTAAAAAGTGAGTAAAGGAGAGTAAAAAATCTCCATGAAGTGATTTGAAGGTTTCTGAGTCTAAAAAACTGTAAGCAGATTATGTATTCCGTATAATGTGAAATGTACTTTGAAGTATAAACTGTCCAGGGAAATATTTAGCAGAAACACGTTTTTGCCTCACCTCTTAAATATCTACTCAAAATACATATGTAAAGTAATAGGAGTTTAATAGTTGATTGATAAATTGATTTTCCAGCTGCTGACTTCATAAGGAAAAATGTTGACTTTGATATTATGGTATACAACTCAGGATCCACAAGAGCACAGATTTAGCTTAGCAGCAGCTGTCAGAGCGGGAAGGGGAATCTCTGTTGATGCCATAGGGATGTAGTAGTCTTCAGCACAGACTGCATTTTATAGCAGCAGTTTTTTGTTTAGTAATTGGATATGGCAGAAGAACAGAGAAATCTGTTAACTGTAGTATTTTGAATACTGATGATGACTTAATTCAACCCTTAAAAACATTGAAAGAGATACATGGAACAGGGATTTTATTTTCATGTCTCTCCTAAAATTTTAGGAACTTTTTTTTTTTTTCATTCTTTCAGTTGACTTTTAGGGTCTGACTTTGTCCAATGTTAAGAAAAACAGCACATGCTAGGAAGCGTTTCAAGTCGCTGTTCCCACCTGTCAGTAGCAATAGGATGACATGCAGAAAGATTAGCATTGCTTTTAAAACTCAGTTGTTACAGTTTGGGGAAAAAACTTGTACCAGGTAGAAAGCTCTGAATATTTGCAAGCACATACTCCTGAGAAAACATTTTTAGGATCAGGGCTTTTGCAAAGGTGAAACCTATTGTTCTTTTATAAAACCTGCTTTTCACTCCCCTATATTTTAGGTGTTTTTAAAATTTTCCTCTACTGCTATTTACTAATTATCTGTCTTCCTGTGATTGTGTTCTCACATTCTCATGTATATTGATCATTACATCAAAGGGCATCTCAAAGTAAATATTTAGCAATGTGTTAATTAAAAAAAAAAAAATGCACACCCAGAAAACTCAGAAAAGCAAACAAGCAAAACTAAACAAAAAACCCCCCAAATAAACAAAACCAAAATAAACCCTTCCCCCCCAACAATGTCAAACAAACCCAAGCTCTACAATTTCTCATATGTCATTGGATATCTTTCAGTTTTGTCACTGATTGCATCTGTGTTTCTGACAGCTGAATTACTTCCCTTCTCTATCTAAGCTGGACAGTGTATTTTCTGGGAGGTCTTTTTGGATCTACCTTGAGCCTTATGTCACTCCATTTGCATCTGCCAGCATTTCCTGGGCACAGCCAAGTGCCACAAGCCTGTATTTACCCCTCTCCTGAAGGGGAACATCCTTAAAACATTACCATAATTGGTGACTCCCATCATTCTGTTTGTGCTCCCCCAAGAAACTTTATCATGATTCTTACAGAAAATATGTTGGAGGTGGATTTAGACCAATGATCGTCATTAGTAATAATGCTTTGTATGCTTCCACCTTGCCCTGGTTTTCATTTGCATCTCTCCTATATCCTCTACAAGTAGTCATAAAAATTATTTAGGATGGGCAGCATCTTTTTGATGGAACTCATGTAGAGCACTGGGGGTTTGTTCCTGCACATCTTTGTGCAGAACCTTCCACCTGCACCTTGGTATGACTTACTGATCGAAATTGGAGAATACCACCCCTCCTTTTCAGGCGTGAGGAAATAATGTGGTGTATGAGGACTAGAAGTCCCAGATTTCCCTTGTCCAGCCTCTCTCTGTACTTGTCACAAGGTGGTCTAAATGCAGGCTTAAATGGCCCCCAGTTGGTACTGGGGCACCCAGGGCCCTTTGGAAATCCAGCCTTGAAGTTGGGAAGTGTCGCAGCACTTGGTCAGAGGGTTGGTGTCTGAACCAGTCCCTTACCAGAAAAAATAAAAGGCAGCACCTGTTACTATTTCAGTCTTCATGTCTAATTTCTGCTCATGAACTGCTATTTCTATCTAACTTATTTTCAGACAACTGAAGAAATAATATTTCCTGTACCACAGTTGAGTTACCACATTGGTTTGTTTTTGAAATACCAGGCTGTAACTGTTGACAGTTTTTATTTTTGTTTAGTTTCTTTGTCTCTTGAATTTAGCAGTCATTGATGGAAAATACGGATACTCCAGTATCTGTATTTATATCTACAGTCATTCTTCGTTTTTGATGTGTTACACAGTTAATTTTGTTAGCTCGTGATGCTGAGATTCTGAACAAAAGATTTCAGCGACAGTGTTGGAATTTGAGATGGTAAAAAGTTTTGGCATAAAATTCAGGAGTAAATTTGACAAAGGATTGGAAAGATCTGAAGAATGACCAGGGATGAAATTTTTTTGCTTAGAGAATTTTACAGTACTAGAATATTTTGCCCTTGCTACTTGCTAGATTGAGATATTGCATTCAAGATTATTACTCAGTAAGGTGATAAAAGAATCTTCCAAGTGAACTTAAAATAAGAGAATTGTTACAAAGTCCCTGTCTTCAAGAGAACTACGTCTAAAACTTTATAGACATGGAATTAGAGCTGCCAAGATGGGATGGGGGAGAGAAGAAATGTAATGCTGTTTCAAACTGTAGCCTTTTTTTCCCCCCAAAATTCCATTAGCCATAAAAAATATGCTCACAGAACTTTAACATCTGTTGACTTCTTGATTTAAAGTTGTAATTTGTAGCTAGTTTTGGCTGAAAGTATATACAAAGTTGTTAGGGAAAAATAATTTTTTTTTCTCCTAACCAGACAGGAAGATACTGGATTCTGTTCATGTAAATACTCTGTTACAGCAAAAAGAATGCTGGATATGTGATGTTACATGCTTTGCTCTTTCTTCTTGTTTTCCTCTCAGTTTTCAGCGGGATATGAACAGTAAGTTTCTATCAAAGTTTTTCCAGAATCAGAAGCTTTAGGTTATTTTTTTTCTGTTTTGTAGGATTTTCTTTTCTTTACAGAGTGACATCATGCTTCTTCAGACAGAAAAATGAGAAAAGAGTCTTAAATTGTTTTGACAAACACATTGAATATTTTACCTTTTTAAATTCAAGGTAGGAAAAATTCCCATGATTAAGAATCACACAATGATTATTGTGGGCTTTTCATTTAACTTCAATTACTCTAACCAACTGAAATTACAGTGCTGGAGGCGTTTCAGTAATATATCCTGAGGATATTTCAGTTACACTATTTCAGGGTTTCTTACTTCCTTCCTAAGAAAACTAACTTCATCCACCTAATGATTTTTAGTGGAAGACTAGAGCCTCTCTTCTCCCTTTTGCAAACTCAGTGGCAAGGAATATTTAGTTTCATAGAATTCTTCCAAAATGCTTAGGAAATAATTTTCTAGCAGGTTCTCTACTCCGTGAGCTGGTGTACTTGCAATAGTTTATTTTATACCATTTGACAACTTGATGTCCAATTTTGTGGCTCCAGAGCCAAAAAATGTCTACTATGCAAAGGGCATGTTTTCAAAGTGCTCTGTCTAAAAAAGAAAAATTAAAATTAAAAAAAACCAACAACAACAAAACAAACACAACTTGCCTCCGCAGAAAGTCTTTATCAGGATGACTCTTTATTCCATAGCTTAGGACAAATACATGTACACTTTTAGAAATAGCAAGAAATTGGTGGGGTGACAACACCAAGCACAACATAAGGACACAAATCTCCTGCTGTTTTTCAAGAAAAATATCTAGCAGAGAAAAGTCAGCAATATCCCCCTATTGTTTCTTTTTTTGTTGTTGTTGTTGTGTGTGTTGTATGATCTTGATGGCAGAGATTAAGAGTCTCCTGCTGCTCGTCCGTCCATGCCATGTGACAAAAACACCCCAGGAAAAACATGCTGAAGTGCTCTTGAAAGTGGGCAGTGAGGCTCTTGCAAGGTGTGAAGCATGAGGAGATGGGGGAGTTGGTGCAGCTGCTTGGCATGTTGGGAACTGTTGTGCAACTCGATGGAGCTGTGCAGCCAAGAATGCGTTTGGCACTTCCTCTGTGATGGGCACTTCATCTTTAAAGTTGTGGGGAACCCTTAACTCCTGATGAATTCCATTAAAATAAAGGATACATTTTATGCTGTAAAATAAAGGCCTGTAGCTTAAACAACACTTGACGAGAAGAGAAAGTTGAATATTGGGTGGTTTGACTCTATATACACGTTTTGAGCACATACCTGAGCCTAAAACTTAAGGGCAGTTTATGATGCCCATCTTAGTTTTAAGAGGTGGTTATGATAAATGCCTGCAGGAATTACGTTTAGAAGCATCTCTCTTGCGTCAAAATCAGATTGTTTACTACGAAGTAGGAAACAAATTTCATGATCAGAACATCAAAAAGCACACAGAGGAAATCTTTCATGGCTGTCATTAGTCATACTTAGTTTTTAATATTATGAAAGCTGGTTTATGTTTTATACAGGCCTCCTGCTGAAGATGACTTTATTTCATCAGCCAGTTTCTGCTTTTTTGCCCTTCCCTAGAGGTCTCGCACTAAAGGAAATCTGTTGATCATCACTGGATTATATTCATCTGCCTTCCATCTTCAGGATAGCTCCGCTGTTCTTCTGTGTGTTGATTTATAATAAGTATTCCCCTCTTTTGTTTTGGGAACTTTTTTAATTTTATTTTTTGTGGTGTTTTTTCTTTTCCTCAGAAACTTAATTTTTGCTTATTGCAGCAACTCTGTGTTCTGGAGAACGTTTGATTCCTGGTGTTTTACTGCATGTTTGATGAAAAGATAATTTCTTTACCTCTTCCAGTAAGTACAAATATGGCTTTCTGTTGTCAGAGAAAGAAATGCTTTTTTTTCTGTTGCCAGAAATAATCTATTCAGCTCTGACCAAAAATGTCTTATTAATCCTTATCCATTGTATTTCATATTCACTGATCAACTGCATATTTCATTATCTTTTGTACGTAAATATTTGGTTGAAGTTACTTCATAACTCCTTTGTTTGTACTTTCTGGAAGTTTTTGAGACAATTTCAAATTTTTTTGGTTTTTTTAGTTATATTGGTTTATCTCATATAGTGCAACACATATATTGGTGAGGTAAAATATATAACATGTTTGAGAGACAAAATCATAGAAAACAACACTTGCATTCTTTGATACTTCCTGAGAAAGTAGGTGTACTGTTCCATTATTGTTCCTTTGTATGAGTAATTTGCTTTATTGCTCTTGCATTCTTTTGTGTTTCTCAAAGGATTCCATATGGCAACAAGACAGTGGCCATGTATGAGCATGTATTTAACTGAATTGTATTCTAGCTTGACGTTAAGATTCAAAGAAATGAATAGTCTTAATGGTTTTTTGCAATGTATCAATAGCAGTCTGTATGTGTCAATAAATTAGTCTAAGAAAGATCCTGGACATGAGTGGTTTACCTGTTACGTAAGAAGAAAGTTTTGCATTTTTTAAGCAATTTTCATCTGCTGTTCTGGAAGGGTAGCAGATGCATTATGCATGATGCTCGTTCTCATTCGAATGCAGATTTCTTTCTGACTGTCTTTCATTCGCACATTGATCTCCCAAGCACTAAACCTCTCAGGCCTCATTTTCCTTGAGCTTAACATGCCTTCATTTGGCATCACAGCTCCCGTTAATAGAAGTGACAAGGTAGATTTTTTGATGTGACCGTTCCTGTTTTGTGTGCCTGAACAGATTGAGTGTGACAGGGGAAGAGTGGGGGGGTTGATTTGGGTTTGTTTTGTTTGAAAGATACGGTGAAGTCTTCCCTGCTTCTTCCCTCTGTGGTAGCTCTCTCTACAGTTGCCTCACTGCTCTAGACAGTTATAGACAGTAATAAACTCCACCCTGAACTTTATTAATTAGACTGTGGAGGAGATAAAAGTGAAAGAGAGAGGGAATGCTTTCAGTGACAAGCTGTAGTATTAATGAATACTGAAGGGTAGAACAGGCTGTTGTAACCTCAAAAAGCGTTGGTCAGACTTCAGCTGCTGTTTCCCACCTCTCTATTTCAGTGAAATCTGGGCAAGTGAAACAGGAGAAGAGAATGGCTCCAGCTGAGCAACTCACATGCATCCGTATATTCTCTCCTGTGTTCATTGCAAGTGTGGGGGTGTGGAATCCCAAAAGATAAGGCATTAATGTGTATGTCTCAAACACCGATAGCCAGATGGCCATGGAGCCAACCAAGGGTTGTTGGGAGCAACAGACAAGAATTGTTGGTAATAACGTGTCCCATGCATGGGAAAGAGCAAGTTGTGGCTGGAGAAGGGGGTCATGTCCAGGTAGGGCAGCACTTTCCTGGGACAAACATCCTTCTTCTAGTTCCTGGAGATAAGCACAACACAGTCCAGCACAAGGGAAGTAATGAGGTTGAGAACTGGGCATGGAGTATAGGGTGATCAAGACCACCCAAGGCACCCAGAGCCTCTGACCCATTTCCAGAAGGGTCTGGAAGAATGGACGTGATAAGTAATTTGCATGGAAAGCAAGAAACTTATCTTCAGGGTGGGGAAAGCCAATCTATAAAGAGGTACCCCCACCAAGCCCTGGTGTGTGCCCCAGGACCCTGGACATTCTGTTGGCTGGACTGACGTTGGAACCAGGACTGGTGATCTCTTTTTCTCTCTTCCTTCCTTCCTATTTTTCTTTCCTTATCTCTTCATTTTACCCCTTTATCCAAAACCCTTCTCTCCATGCCCTTCTCTAGTAGGTCAGGGACTAACATACCAATTTCCATGCCAAGTGTGTAATTTGCTAATAAAACTTCATAACTTTTTGTAGACCTTCTAACTCTTTTTATTCTTTTAACCGTGAGCTTTTATGACTCTTGGGTGCTCCCTTCCCCTTAAGGGTGGGACATCACAGGAGGTTAATTTTGCTTTGTCTTAAGATTGTGTCTTGGATGACAGTGTTGAATTATAAAATCATTAAGGTTGGAAAAGACCTCCAAAATTGAGTCCAACCATTAAACCAGCCACCCCCATGTGTGCCACTGAATCATATCCCCAGGTGCCACATTTGAACACTGATTCCAACAGAGGCACCTATTCCAGTGCCTCTGAGCACCCCTTCCACGAAGAAATTTTTCCTATTCTGTTGAAGCGGGACCATAAGGACTTATATGCATTACTTGTGTCTTGGACAGTGGAATCGCAGCCTGACAGCTGTTATTATATCCTGTCAGTAGGTACTTGAATTATTATTCTATTGAATTCTATGCATTTTACATAAATTATAGAAAATGGTAGCACTTTAGGTTTGGCTTTTTTTTTTTTTCTGTTTTATGGGGTTTTTTTAACCAAAGGCCATGTTTTTTATGTAAAAAAATTCCTTTAATTTGTATTTTCTCCACTTGTACTTAAAAATGAGAAATTGCAATGAGGCACTGCAGGATCTGAGTAAGGGTGTAATAATTTACACGTATGTTAAGCATAGTCATTAGTATAGTGCCTAGCAACACAGCAGGCATGACTTATTACACAATATAGTGTTTGCTTATTGCCTAAGTGGAAGGCAAAGCAGTTCTAACTGATTACATGTTACAGAGCTCAGTTGCAATAGTCAATTTCCCCACTGTTTCTCGTGCATTTTGCAGGAAAACACTGTGATAGTGTTATGAATCAATTACGAAGCACTCATTAGGAGGAAATGCATATTGAATATATTAATCACTTCCATAATAAATTATATAACCGCACCATAAAAGCACGCATATTCTATTGGTAAATAGCTTATCATAGTCTAAGATTTTTTTCCCCTTTATTACTTAATTAAATCCATAAATAGGAGAGTAAGGTGTTGAGGAAATGCCTTATAGGACCTCAAGCATGACAAAAGAACACAAAGCTGGGACGAGTGGCTGATAACACCAGAGAGCTGTGCAGCTCTTCAGAAGGACCTTGGTGGGTTGGAAACATGGGCAGAGAAGAACTGTGTGAAAGTCAACGAAGGAAAATGCTCCAGGGTCCTGCAACTAGGAAAGAACAACCCCAATGCACCAGGACAGGCTGCTGGAAAGTAGCTCTGGGGAGAAGGACCTGGTGCTCTGGGAGGTAACAAGCTGCCCAGCAGTGTCATTTGTGGCCAAGAAGGCCAGTGGGGTCCTGGAGTGCTTAGGAAGAGCACTGCCAGCAAGCAGAGAGAGGTGATCCTGCACCTCCACTCAGCCCTGGTAAGGCCACATCTGGAGTGGTGTGCCCCGTTCTGGGCTTCTCAGGACAGATGTGGAGAGGTCAGGAGAGACATGGAGCTCCTGGAGTGGGTCCAGTGGAGGCTGCAAGGATGATAAGAGGACTGGAGCATCTCTCTAATAAGGAAAGGCTGAGGGAGCTGGGCCTGTTATACCTCAGGAAGAGATGATTGAGGGGGACCTTATCCCTGTCTGGCAGTGTCTGCAGAGAGGGGTCAGAGAATGGACCAGGCTCTGCTTCCTGGTGCCCAGCTATGGGACAGGAGGAACCGACAGAAACTGATGGCCAGGAAGTTCCACCTGAACATGAGGAAGAATTTCTTCGCTGTGCAGTGACCGAACACTGGAACTGATTGCCCAGAGAGGGTGTGGAGCCTCCCTCACTGGAGATATTCCAGAACTGTCTGGACACAATCCTGTGCTGTGCGCTCTGGGATGGCCCCACTTGAGCAGGGGGGTTGGACCAGATGACCCATGGTGATCCCTTCCCACCTGATCCATTTTGTGATTCTGTGAAAACGATGGGACTGAAAAATCACATCAGCCTGGGAGCCAGAAGCTGCAGATTGGAAAACAGAGATGTCACAGAGACCAAGAAGCTCGAATCCACCCATGGTCACCTCTGAATGTCACTTAAGGGGACAGTGGGCTGGGTCCTGAGTGGAAGGTGTCAGTGGCTGGGTGCCATGGTGGGTGTTGGCCCCTGGGACCCCACAGCCTCCCAGGAGAGCCCCCCAGGCCGAGGGATCCTTTGCTGAGGGGGTGGATCTTCAGTGGTCTTCAATGGGATGTGGAGCTGCAGCACTGTTAGTATTTGTGCTGTGCCATGTCCATTTACAGGACTGTTGATTCAGAGTCTTTCTGTGCTACTGCTCCACCTTACACTGCAAGTGAACTCAGAGCATTCTGTTCTTTTTCAACCTGTTCGTTCAGGTTGACGTATTCTGAAACAGGATCACTGTAATGAGTGAAAGTATTTTTCCTCAGAAAATACATCTTAGCTTTGATACGTGTTAGATTTCCACTTTTCTGTATTGTCCAGTATGTGCTCAAAAATTACTTTCTACTTGTATTTTCTTTTTTATATTAGTGGCTGAATATTTTTAGAAACAATTTAGAAAAAATATGAAAAGCTGTTCTCTAATAATGCTTTAGATTTAAGAAGGCATGTATTTAATCAAAATGTTTAGTATGTTTGAGCATTATGGTCTTGGAGCTAATAGCTTTCTCATTTAAAAATAAACAAAAGAAACAAAATCTGTAAATGATATTTAGCAAAAAGTTACCCAATTGACATAGAAAACGGTGAAGCAATTGCTTGGGAAATGTCATACCGCATGGCTCTAACACACCTTGATATTTTACTGTGTATAGTATCACAATAATAATTTCACAGCCTGATGTCCATGACATTTCAAAGTCCTTGAATAAATTCCTTGAATATTTAAAATCAGTAACACATGCTTATCACCTTTTTCATATTCTTCTTCATATTCCTCCCTCTCAGAATCAAGAGAAAATGAATTATTTTCTCAGTTGAACAGTTTTTCTGTTGTCTCTGACAGTAAGGCTGATACTAAGTTGTACAAATTACATGGAAGTATAAAATATGTCTTGCAAAGTGCATGATTTAATGCACATCTCATTTTGGGATAGGGAGGCTTGTATCAGGCTGCGGATAACTCACTGAATCCAGTCAGATAACCTGAATCTTCAATTCAGTAATGTAAATGAAGCTTTGAAAAACTTGAATATCTTCAAAATGAAACAAAAAAGAAAGAGCAATCTGGAACGTGTAACTTTTACTATGTGCCTGTAAATGTCTCCTCAGGAAATAAAGAATATTATCCCCTAATGCGTCAGTTGTGCTGGGTGCTGTGGGTTTGTAGAGCTTCCTGGAGCAGAGACAGCCATTCAGTCCAAATTAGGCCAGACAGTGCATGTGCCAGTAGATGGCTGTGTGACATCTTGCTGGTGTGACTCACTGTCATGGTGATGGAGCCCAAGCCAAAGTCCAGGCTGACCCTGGGGTTGGCCTCTTTGAGTCTTGTGGTGCCATCCTATGGGTGGAGGTGGCTGGATGGGCCTTTTCTGGGAGGGACAAACACAGGTGCCATAGAACAGGGTGGGACTTACCTGGATCCTTCCAGATCTACAGAAATAAACAGCTGGGGAGAGCCCAGAATCTTTCAGTGGCCCTTCAGGAGCTTTTCTGGTGGCAGCAGCTTTGTGCACGTTTCGGTCCCACAGCAGGAAGAGCAAGTTGTGAATGTCTCTGTGGAGGGTTCCCAGGGCTGGACTGTGGTCCTTCGAAGGGGTTGGCTTGATTTAGTGGAAGCTGGATGGAGCAAAGGTCATGACCACAACTAAAAAGTCTATTGCCTGACATGAAGTCATTTCTGTGTATGCAAGTGGGTTTTAGATTTGTAGCAGGTATGCCAGAGGCTGCTGAAATCTGTGGTACAAAGGATTCAAGTCGTGCTTAATTTAGGTTTTATTAAAGAAGCTTCTAGTTTATATTTAAATTAATTAAGAGAATAGTCCATCATCAGGACCCTTTTTTAAAATGTGCACTTTATGTAAAGTATATTTTTTACATCAAAATTTTAACATAGGATGGTTAATGGTTGATGGCTCCTTTTCTCACAGCAGTACTTAAGGTAGAGAGGGAAACTTCTGAGTGCCTATGGACATGTGAAAAATATTATTTTCATTCATTTATAAGGACTGACATGACATTTCTTTAAAACTGCTGGACATAAGAATCTCTGTTGAAATTCAGTGGCTTATGTAGGGTGTCATAAACATGAAACTGCTATACATGACACTTACAAGCTTTCAGCAATAAACAATTAAGAACTCCGAGAACAGAGGAACAGAGGCTGCCTAGACCCTCTTTATGTGCAGAACATTTCATTTAAGAGGTTGTTAAAATTATCCACCATTGTACCATTTGCAGTATTTACTCATGTGCATCATTTCTATGTGCTTTTTCATGTCAGTTAATGCTTTTCCAAGAGACCTGTCCTTGAAAATACAGATGGCTTATGAATCCTTCAGGGTCTTATAGGAACCTTCTGCTCCTGGGTTGGATTCACAAAACTTTTTTTCGACTCTCTGCTTTCCCAATGTGCACACGTACATCAGAGCCACAGACCATGTGTGAATGCCCCAAAATACGTTTCTGTGTCTGAAAATTTTAGTTTCCACTACTTCAGGAGGAATGAAAAGTTCTTGTGAAAGCTAAACTCCAAATGAAGCAGGGAGGAAAAAACAGTGTCAATATTCAGAGATTAAGTTCTTAGACAAGCATTTCTTAATATGTAAAATATGGTACAAGTCCTGTAGCTAATAGTACAGTAACATAAATATCCATGATGTTGTCTTCTTTGAAAGTTGCATAAATGCAGAAGCATTTTAGATATGTGTGGTTTTATAATTAATTTCAGCTTTTGATGGGTGAGGTGCAGTGGGATTTCCTTACAAAACACCAAATGGATAATAGGACACACAAAAAAAGCAGGTCTGTACTTTCTTTTGTTTCAGTCCAATTAGTCATGCATTATTCAAGGTGAAATCGTACTGTATTCATCTGGAAAACAAAAAGCACAGCTAATATTGATTCATTTTCTCTTGCAAATGAGAGAATATAATTTTAACATGTTTAATTGATGCTACCTTATAAACCACGTGACCTATATAAGCCAGTAATTTGGTTTTGTTCTTTAAAAATCTTGCTCATGTACCACTGTGAATAAATAAGGGAGAACAAACAACTTTTTCAGTCCTGCCTACAAAAAAACAAAACCAAACCCCACATCCAACAAAGGCACTATACATGGTTCTTGCTGGAATTGTTCACCTGGATTCCAGAAAAAGGAATCCCTTTTGTAAGAGTGGTTGTGGGAAAAGGTGGTCTTTTCTTCCGTGATAATGTCAGCAGACAATACGAATGCTGAAATCCCAGGTTCTGGAAAATCAAACTGAATTATTTTCAAGCATAATTGTATGTTGCTTCAGGTATTTTTCTGTATTAGCAAAAAAATTTGTCAATAAACAGCCAAATATGCTATTGGTGATTCTTTTTTTTTGTATTTTACTTTGCTTGCTAGTAAGACTTTTCAAATTATTCTCTATATTATTTAAATGACATTTATTTGCATATTTGAGTTGATGCTTTATGATGTTAGAGGATATATTTGAGAAAGGAATGGAAATGCTGCTGCTGAAACAAGCTGGCATGAATTTGAATCCTGTTCCCAAACCATAACTAAGTAAAGTCGAGAAAAGTTGATTTAGCATGTCCATGAAAATACTGGATTATATAAGTGTACAGGAACCACTGCTTGAAATATAAACAAGTGCCTGGTGTAAAATTGACTGCACAGGAGTGAGTCATTAACCTTGAGAGTAAAACTTGTAAACTTGGATGGAAGTTAAAAGGGCTGAGAAGTATCATAGGGTGAGGAGGATGAGTGCTGCAAGAGTATCCTGCTGCCAAAGGTGTGTGGCAGACAAATATACTGACATCAGCTATATATCCTGCATATATTGCTATCAAGTACAAAAACTACTTTTGGGCAGCCACTAAAGAGACGTTTGAAATGGGTATGGGACAAGCCAAGCTGTAGAATATTCAAAGTGGCAATTATTAAGTGTGAAATATGGAGGTAGGTGAATGCCCTAATTAGCAAGAGTTGCATACACAGAAGCTACTGCTTTATGCACACTAGGAAATGAACCATGGATCTTATTATCTAATAATGTCCCATTTTTTACTGAATGCTAAATGTGTTATGGTAACTGGAGCAAGTTGTTGAAGAGATAACGTTTCCTGAAAAAGTGTAATGGCATTGGTAGTTTTGAGACAGATATTAGGCTGACATAATAATTCTGCACAGGGCTGTGCAGGATAGCTAATACCTGTTCCTTTTCAGAAAAACCTAAACTAAATAAACAAAAAAACCCCAACCAAAACCCCCCCAAACCACATACAAATTACAGAATAATATGGAATTACTCCAATGCATTTATTAAAATTTTGATGCATAAAATTAGAGATTCCTTCTCCTGGAAGACTGGACTCTGCAGGATATTCTGTCACTTTTTTACTTTGTAAGTTTTTTTTTTCCCCCCCTGGTACTGGCAGGTGGCAGAAGGTTTGTGAGCCCTGTGGTGCTCCTTGCACACCATGTTCAGATAGTGGGAGCAGCATCTCTGCTTCGCCTCCTGGAGAGAGGTTGTTCCTCTGCCTTTAGACAAGGGTGGAGTCCACCTCATCCATTATGAGAATAAATACTTGAAGTTACTTCAGAAGAAGGCTAGGTGCTTTTTGGGTTGAAGAGAGAATGGATAGAAAGCATATGGTTTTATGTTTTGGTTTTGTTTTTTGTGGTTTTTTTCGTAACATCATGATGAAAACTCCTATGGAAATGGGATCTTGATGGATTTGAAAAATGAAAGATAAAAAGGCTGTTTAATAGTAGCAAAATAATATAAATGGATCTACAAATAAGTGCTTATTTATTTCAGAGCAGTATCCTCTTTCACTAAAAATCAGGACAGCTCTTGGCTCTGGGAACTGGAGCGAAAAATAAAACTACTGACAAAAAGCCCTTGAGCTCAATTATCTTACACGATAAAAATCTTGAGTTGATTCTTTTTATAAGCTAAAAGAATAGAAAAAACCAGCAGTATACAGCTGTTGAAATGACTTAAATTTTGGTTTTTTTATTTATTCGGACTGCCTGCCCAGTATTCACCTCCTCAAGAAACAAAGTGAAGGGTGTCTCAGCTGCCTGAATTTGCTTAGGGAAATTACGGCGGTTAGGAAGCCACATGGAGATGGTCAGAGTGGTACCTTGACTCTGTTGGAGTTGGCAGGAAAAGTTTGAGCCCTTAAAGGTTCTCTATGGATTCCTAGACAATACCTTCTCAACTGAATTAAATAGAAACCAGAAGAGAACAGGAAGCATGTTAAAAAAAAGAAAAAAAAGGAAAAGAAAAAGGTAGCTAGGCAGTAACAGGAAATTTGCAAGAAACAATTCAGGACATTTATGAGAACAAATGTCTCTAAACCTTGTTTTCAGGATTTGCTTCATTTTATTGCACTAAAGAGTGATGGTGAATATTTGTCTAGATCAAGGATATCACAGATAATTATTTCATGTTAATTCTGCAAACAAAATGTAACATCTCATTAGTTCTTACTGTGCCTGATGGTTTGGATTCTGTCTGGTTTAGATACAGATCAAATCGTTACTTTGATTGTATCTGTTCTCTTTTTTTCCTACAGATGCATGCTAAAAAAGGTTAATTAACAAAACCAACAGGAGGGCAAGGGAGGAAACACCAGAGCATAGAATTTTGATGGGTATTTCTCTCATTTCTCAAGAATAGGTTTTGACTGCAGCAGTGTTTGACTGTGCAGCAAATAATAACTGGGTGTGAAGTGTTATATTTGTCATAGTTATTATTATGGAAGAGCAGCTATAAAATTATTATCTGTTGAAATATCTCTTCTGTGAGTACAGTATAGAAAGCCTGTGATTTATCTGCAAGTACATGATATGTGTTTAAAATTTGTATGCACTTGTATATATATTAACTTAAAAGCACTACAGAGGCCAGTTATTTTTAACATCTTGATTTCAAGGTCTCTATAATTTGTTACTTGTTGGACTAATAGAGGAAAAGAAAGATGAAAAAGAAAACTAAAGATTGCATAGGCTTTTATCTTAGCTGTGATTTCAGGTAGTCCTTATGTAGAGTGTAAACAAACAAAAAAAAATCAAAAAAGCAAAATACATCCCAAAAAGCAGTTGTGTCATGAGTGGTAAGTGGAATCAAAGTATAGGGTAAGAAGAAAAAAAAAAAAAAAAGTTTTGGTACAACTTGGTTCACGTTAATAATTACTGAAGACTGCATAAATTGATTTTGTTAACTCTTTTTCCTTTGATGTTTAATTCATGATTTAAAAAATACAAAATGTCCAAGAAAGCTTCTTTAGAGGATATTAAAATACTTTTTGAATGGTTTGTGTTTGGAGATTAGGTTTATTGTTATGATTAGAGATATGAACAGCTGCCTAATTTAGAACTCAAGTACAAAGAAAATGAATGGGATAATCAGGAAAATCTGAAGTATCCTCTTTCCTTTTTACATTCCTCATTTAAAACCAAAATACGCATTACAGAAAACATCTATGCTGTAAACTGACCTATAACTGCTTTATCATGTGTAATTGCTTGTTTTGCTTCCATTTAAGAGTAAAAAATGCTAGAGTCTGTTGTGGATCAGAAAAACTTTACAGAATCTGACACGAGACCATTGTGATTTTGAGAGCTGGATATAAAAGTGCTTATAAACATCTATTTTTTGTTTTATTCTGCTGTAGATACTGGATTTTTTTTTTTTTTAATGTACTTGACTTAGTGAAAATAAAGTTTTAACTGCTTCAATAAACCTGTTTTTTCTTTTGTACAAAAAGATGTACAAAGTGGTGAAATCAGACACGGTACCAAATCAGTTGTTATAATATTCTGGCTGTCAGGCAACAGACAGAAAAAGTGATCAGGTCACTTTAATGTTTTTTTTTCCCAGAAAATATACCTTCATTTAGTAAGTTTTTTTCATGGAATTAAAAAAAAAAAAAAAAAAAAAAAAAAAAAAAAAA
>VZTE01004903.1:2055403-2077142 GCA_013397775.1 Eulacestoma nigropectus | reverse complement strand
AAAAAAAAAAAAAGAGATGTCTAAGATACACTTTTAAATAATTCAAGAAAGTTGACTATCACCCTGTAAACTGAAATCTAACTCTATGATGTCTGATTTTTCGGAAAATCTGAAATTCTCAGTATTGAGCCAAAATAGGGGTCAAATGTCATCACTTAATTCTATGAAGGCATTTATATTTTTGGATCAGATGAGTCCCTCAAGTCTATATGTAATCTCAGAGATGCCAGGCTGGTGAGCTCAGTGCAAGCCTTGGGGCAGCCTGATGAGACCCCTCCTTGGGCAGAGCAGGGTCCCTGCCCCCAGCATGGTGGGGAGGGAGAGTTTGTGCTTTTCCCATGCACATGACCCATGAGGTTTGTTCATTTTAACGTTATTGTGCAAATCAAAATGATGAAAACGTGACATAAACAGGGAACGTTAGCTGTACTTTTTCCTTGCTGTTGGAGAAGGGCATCACCACTTCAAGTGCTGCTGATCTTCAAGGACTAATTCAACCTCAGCTCTTACTGCAGGGGAAACGGGGGGAGAAGAGTAAAGTCCTGGTTTGAAGGTTGAGTTGAGAGGATGCAATCACCGTTTGAGTCAATGGGATCTATAAGGAGCCAGTCAGACTGGGATGAGGCAGAGAATGACTTTTTGAGATTTAGAGGAATGTGTTGATATAAGGTGCTTGGTATAAGGAGTTCCTGTGTGGAGGCTCTGTGTGCCACCCACTAGATAGGATTTTTTCTTGGGGATGAGGGGAGCTTTTAAAATTATTTTTGGCAATGAAAATAACTGCAGAATTGGTCATGAAAGGATGGAAATAAAAGAAAAATGCTTGAAAAAACCGCAAAGGGATAAATGTTGCCGAAACCGTGGGGAGCTCTTCTACCTTTTCGTTTGTTTAAAAAAATGCAACAACCTAATATGTATGAAAAAGCTAGGAATGCATAGATCCCCACAGAGGCACAGGACATACTTCAGTCCTTTGGAATTGCCTTTCTGAGAAATGTGTTGATTTTTTTTATTTTGTCCAGAGGCAAAGAAAGATACTGCCTGCAGCAGGTAATCCTGTAGAAATATGATCATCAAAGTATTGCTTATGCTGATTCCTGCTGAGAAATTACAGGGGAAATAGGCTCAGGACTTGCCTAAGTGAGTTTTGCTACTGAAACACATTTAGATGGAAGTGTGGATCTCATAAGATGTAATCAGTTTGCCTTCTGGTGTCATGGTTATGTTTGCAGCAGGTTTATAGCTTTGCGATTGCTATATCTGTTAAGGAACAGATATAAAAGGCATTTCACTGTAATTTGAAGGAACACTTAAGACTTCTGGGGTAAAAACTGGTTTTGGTTGCTAAGTCAAATTTTTAGTAGTACTGCTAAGTAAATTTTATATTTAAATTCTGATTCCTCGTTTAAGAAAAATTAAAATAATAAATCTTCCCTGCAAATACAGTATGAGAATTGGGATATGAGTCTAAAAATAATAAAGCATTGTATGTTTCCTAGTCTACATTATGTTTGTTAAATTTTGAAATTGGTCCAAGTTTGGGCTTTCTCCAACAGGATGAGAAGGCGACTACATAATTTTCATCTTAGTGTAAGACTAATGTAGCAAAGAAGACACTGATTCATGTGCTAGATAGTTCTCTTTAAGATTTTTCTTCTGTAAGCTTTAATTACAGAATTTCAAAAATATTATATAGAGGAGTAAGGAGAAAGACAAACTGAAAGCATAAAATTTATTAACTTACATCATAAATCTGAAAGACAGAGTAATCATATCATCTGAAGAAAACAAGTGCTATTGTAGAGGCAAATATTTCTAGTGTTGTAGGAAAAAAAGGTTCAAAAAACTTCCACCCCTTTTAGAAGTCCATATTTTATTTTACACACTCAAATCAATTTTACAAAGTTTTATTATTTATTTAAAGATCTGCATGAAACTGTCTTTTTTTTTTCATTTTTCACTAGATCCATTGTCTTTGTTGAACAGTAAAAAAAACGAGATGTATTTCAGTATGTTGTATTTTAACTTCATTATTCAGGCTTATGTTACAAGGATGCTGCCATTTTATAGAAGGCATGAATCTTGTCAGTATGCTGTTGTAATAACTGTCATCTGACTAAGATTATATATCCTGCCATTAGATTTGAAATGGATTTATGAATGTCAGGTTCAGGGTTTTTCAGCTGTAAACGTCTTGGGAGGAAGGGAGTTGTCTTTGCTTTTCTGACTCAGACAACATCAGGAGCTCATATTCCACAGCACTGAGTGGACCAAAACTAGACCCAGAGTTATGTCAGACCTTTATTTTTCTTTATTTCCTCTACTTTTGTAAGTTTTGGTTTTTGTTGGGTTTTTTTTTAGGTTTTCAGGTGTTGGAATTATTTTTTTTTGCCTGTATATATGTTGTTTTTTTTTTAAGAAGTCATAGATTGATAATTTAAAAACTCCTACTTACTCTTGCTGTTAAGACCTGAATTTTACAGAGCACCCTTCTCTCATTTTGAAGATTTATAAATTCCCATTGAAACATGAAAAATTACCTAGTTAAAGCATGAAGAAAAGCTCCAGACATGGTTTTAGCTATCAAAACAAATCAATTAGGTCAGTGTTTATTTGTTTTTGTTTTTTGAAAATATGTTAGTACTTTTAAGTGTATTACTTTTTGCAGGAAATATATATTTTAAAAAGGCATAAAAGGTTTTATGGCTAGTTCTGGTAAAATTGAATTGTTTTCTTACAGAGGTGGGAGCATGTCTGATCACCAAAGCACTTAAAGATATAAAAATTGAAATTGTATAAATTCTAGGACTATCTTCCCTTAATCAGTCTTGATTCGTCTCTTTGTTTGTGTTTTTCTTTCTGAATGCAATACTTCTTGCTATGATCTTCTTTTCCCTAATCTCAATTAGATTTTTCCCATGGCAGATGAGTTATTTCACGTTTCGATGAATCTTCACTCTAGTTTCAAAGCCCATAATTTTTGGTACATTTATTATGCAGTTTGTATTTTGTTTTAATGGGAATAAACTTTGGTCTCTGGAATTGCAGGCTAATAAGCATTCATTATTATGTGATTAATGCTTCAGTGAAATGAAGATGTCTTTGATGTTTTCTTTTAAAAGTGCATGGTCATTCCTTTTTGTCCTCCCAGTGCCACAACTGTGAAGTAGAAATTGATCCTGTGGCATTTTTCCAGGAAAAAAATACTTGTTAAATAAAAGGAATCCTAATTCCTTCAGGATATTCTCTAAAAAACTTAGCTTCTAGCTCATTTCAGAAAACTGGCTCTGATTTCTTCTGTTTAGTTATCTACTAAAAACAAAATACCTGATTTTCGTTTCAACAATGACCTTTTAAGTATTTTTTTTTTTTTTGGTTGGTTGGTTGGTTTGCTTTGGTTTTGTTGGTTTTTGGTTTGTTTGGTTTTTTTTTAGTAAATCTTTAGTGCTTAATCTCAGCCTAGTTCTGAGCTTTCCCTGTGGCACTGTTTTGGGCGTGATTCCATGAGTGGTCCTTGCTTGTAGTTCTCCACTGCAGGTGATTTGAAGGTGGCTGCACTCATTTGTCCAAACAGTGCTCCATAACTGCTGAAGGGGATCCTGTAATGGTATGTTTTCATATGGCAAGGACATAATATTTGGCCCATGGTTGTGCCAACCAGGAGAAACTACAAAAAGGAACTAGCCCAGGCCCATCTCCTTTCACCCCTCTCAATCTTTCATTCCTGCCTGCATTGCTGTGACTGCACCTAGAGATACTATTACTCTTCAGATAACCAGACCAGAAACAGCACAATATGGCGTCATCCTCTTCCAAGCCTTTTTCTCCTTCTCCTCTTGTCTAAAATCACCAATGCCTGGCCAATGAGAAGGTGCATTTCATATGCTGGCCACTCAGGGTCATGGAAAGGAAAGCGCATTACTCATTCTCTTATTGCATTATGAATATTAAAATATAATTTTTAGAAATTGTTATTATTTCACATTCTTCCCCTGCAGGGTTAAACAGAACCATGCTGCGTTCCTCCCCTTAAAACAGGAGTACAAGTAGTGTAGCTCTCTACTTTAGAGTGTTTTTCTTTTTTCTGATTGCAGTTTCAACCCCAAACTCTTACTAATATGTGAAGTTATTGTTCAGAAAACCTCTGAAGGAAAATCCATACTTCATTTAAGCCTACCTTTCATCAGGACTAGTCAGAGCACTGAGAGCGTGAAGGTGTCACTGGGAAAAAGACAGGTAGCCTTGAGCTGGGTGGCAAGTGATTCGTTAGCGTTGCTAAGGAGGCAGCTTTGTGTAGGGTGCAGTGTTCTCACTGAAAATGTGCTCCTCTGGCATGAGAGGAGGAAACATGCAGATTAAGGCTGGAACAAACAAATTTTCACTTATGGATTCTGAAGACAGGCAAAGCACAGGACTCCTCTGCTGATGATGTGCAGCACAACAGCCACAGGCCAGCTGTTTTCAAGGCATGAACGGCAGCAGCAGTAATAATAACTCACAGGTATTTTCAGATCAGAATATATGGAGATAGTCATCTCATTAGCAATCAAGGAAATAATCTCCTTAACACCCATTTCAGAGGACAGTTATTGACATAGTACCACTCCATATGAAAAAAAACCCCACATTTAATAATCATCTTGCAGGGATGTTGTGTCAGAATTTGCACATGTTGCTTTGATTTATTTTGTCAAGGAAGACAGCAAGGTATTAGGAAGAATGAAGGATTAAACATAATATTCATAAATTGCTTCCTCCTATTATGTATTTTCTGGTAGTCAACTTTTTATTTGAGATCTAGTGGGGGTTTTTTAAAAAGAATATTTTAATTGCTGTCATTCAGATGTGACAAATAGAGGAAGAAACCTATAAATGTCGTTGGTTCTGCCTGGGCAGTCATCAGCCCATGTTCTCTCCAAGTGGATGGTACTAAATGTAGGGAAGAGGGTAAAGTGCCTTGGGTATTGATCAACAGGAAATATTACAAATAGTGATTGGCCTGGGTTACTAGGCAGATTCTTAATTTCTTGGATGCTATCTGGTATCTGTAACTTCTGTAGGGAAGCTTGGAACAGTGCTTGAAGGAAGAGACACATTTTAATAAAGCTGTTAGGTAAAGCTTTTGTGGCTCTTCACTTTCTCTTCTATTCTCAAGAAATTCTCCAGTCCTCTTTCAGGCAATTTATTGAGCACATCCAATAGCTTGGGCATTGGCTGACAACCTGATGTAGTTTTTAGCTGTGTTTACTCTAATATTTGAATTTTATTAGTCAGGGTGTTAGGGGGCTGCTGCCAGAGCTTTTGATAAAGACATCTGAATGTGTGTTTTTTATTTTTTATTACTGTCAGCTAAGAACAGAAATGTGGGACTCCATGTCCTGGGTTGCCAGGGAGTGCAGCCAGTTAGAATCTTGGTCTGTCCATCCAGCATTTCTTGTTCTAGTCAGTAGTGAAGCTGAAGGCTCCAAAGGGTGAGGGAGGCATGTGTCTCTCTTACAAATGTTGACATTTTAAATTTGTATATAGAGAAATAGATACATGTGTGTGCAATTATTTAATATTATAATTACATATTATTAATAATTGACAATATTATTATAGAACTATAGAATTATTTAGGTTGGAAGGGACCTTTAAAGGTCATCTAGTCCAACAACCCTGCAATGAGCAGCGACTTCTTCCACTAGATCAGGTTGCTCAGAGCCCATCTAACCTGACCTTGAATGTTTCCAGGAATGGGGCGCCCACCACATCTCTGTGCAACCTATTCGAATGTTTCACCATCCTTATAAATTTTTTTTTTCCTTTGTCTAGTCTGAATCTTGCCCTCTATTAGTTTAAAACCACCACCCCTTGTCCTATAGCTACAGGCCTTATCCAGCTACAGTTTAATAAACTGCTATTCCTCAGTATGTTCTAGGACAGAATTGATAGTATTTACTGAGTTTAGTTTAAAAATAATTTAGAACTGGTATTTTTACCCAAGTTAGAAGTATTCCTAATTCTTACATTTGTTTCCTAGATTTTAAACCCAGTTGCTCTAGGCACTGTCTAACTTCTGTGTTTCGCTTTCTGAAAACATTCAAGCAATCAAATTTTGCTCACATCAGTGCTCCTTGTAAATAAATGTTAAGTTTCCACACCTCAGTATGCACACTGGGAGTGGAACTGTACACAGTGCTGTGGTATTACTTTGACACAGCAATAGAAGCGAGTTCCCAAAACCCCCAACCAGAACCTGTCACAGAAGCAATTAAATATGCCATTCTTAGCTAGGAAGGTACAGGAAGATGCAATATCTTTGTGTGAATGTGATGAGAGAAAATTGCGTTTAAACTCCAGTCCCAGCCAATAAATCTTACAGCTGCCTAACTTTTCTTGGAATGATGCCGCAGGCAAAGCATACAAGTGTCCCAGAAAAGAAAAAAAGTCCCTTAATGTTTTCGTGATTCTCTTTATCTGTTGCTTCACCATAAATTGCAAGTCCTTTCACACAGAGACTCGGAGCCTTAGGGCTTTTTGTAAAGTTCTCCTAGTGACTGTGTTACACTTACCCTGTAAAGCAAAAAGAAACTATATCTTGTCATATCTTCCCATCCACATCACACACTTTTTAAAGATCAAGTATTCCAATACTCGCAGCAAATGAGTCACTCTCCATCCACAGTGTGCTTAAAAATTAAGAGAACTTTTGATGTATTCACATAATACATTCAGTTGAACAGCATTTTCCATGAAGTGATAAACTGTGACAAAACTAAGCTAGTTCATTAAAGACTTTTTTTTACAAGTCTTTCTCTGCATTTGATTTAACTCAGGTTGTGCCTTAGTCATGCTACACTAATGAAGTGATTTTTTTTTTCATTCTGGTTTAGTAGGCACATGTAGACCTCAGTTTGAACATCCATCTTTGGAAAAGATTATACAAGAAATATGTGCAGATGTAGAGAGAACCTGCAGCTTTGGTGTTATTCAATATTGCTGAAGGGCTGAGCTGTAAAACTACACACATGATTCAGGCCTCAGAGCATTTCTTAGTTCCTTTTTCTACGTGAGATGGGGAAGGGAATTGCTTTATGGTATTCCTTCCCTTTCCCCTCTCCCCAGTTTGCTGTCTGGAGTGGATGCCAATTTAGTGTAGTGGCCAAAACTGTTCTTGGAAGTCAGGATCGGGGTTGTGTTCCTATCAGAAGCGCTCATATGACAGTTTCTTGGTGATTTTCAAAAGGATACTTTTCTCACTGATAATGTAGCTCCATTTTGGCAGCCAGAGAAGAAGCAGAAGAACAGTACTGTTACTCAACTCTGTTGAACTGGGAAGTGTTGACAGACATGGAGACAGTTTCAGGAATATATGGATGGCAGCAACTATTGTTACTCCAGCTGTGCAAATATTAAAGTCAGACGGGGATAAGCCTGAAATGGTTATGAAGAAGCTTTATGCCTGCATCAAAGAAGTGTCTTTCCTAAGCTTTTGTTGTTCCTGTTGAGAGAAGACGAGTAGGCCCTTACGAGAAAGGGCAGCTGACACTTGTTGACAGGAAACCTGTGTGCACCATGCTGTTGAAACATTATCTTTCTCTTCCATAGTTTTTCCTAATTGAACCTAAAATGTCTTTGGGTAACTCTTCAAAGACAAAAAATTGCACGGAGTCTTAAGCTAAAATTATGAAGGCATGCAAAAGGCATGAATTAAAATAAAAAGACAAATTTAACAGTGAGTCCTCTGTCATGTCTACCCCAGACAGACAAACACAAAGACAGTGATGGCCTTGGCATTCTGGACAGGTTTGATTTGATTACAAATTTGAGTACTTGCTGTTTTCTTAAAGGGCAGATATCAGGAATTGCTGAGTATCTGGATGAGAGGAAGGCACTAAAACTTGCCAGGTGCCACTGCCGTTGCTAACATTTTCGAACTGCTTGCTGGAGCTAGGCTACCATGTGCATGGTGAAACTTTCTTTATGCAGTCCCTGTATTTGCTGTCTGGGATACTATTTTACTTGTCTTTTTGTACAATTTTCTGGGCTTTGGGCCAGATCTAGTAACTCCAAAATGACCTAGGGGGATGCTGCATGCAGCAGCATCCACATGTTGCACATCACTCCATTGAACTGGGATGCAGGTGTCTGTCACTTTTACTGGAACTGGAGTTCTGTTTGTATCAACCGAAGTAATATTTTTCTGGGAAATTTGCAAGATAATTGCTTTTTGGTGATAATGAGGTTTTTAAATTCTACATTTTTTGCATAAAAAGGGTCAGTAATGTAGAATACTGTGAATCAAGTAATGTAATACCATGTTTTGTAATCTTAGTAAATATGCCCTGAATTATAAATAGTTAAAAAAAGAAATATTGACTGCTCAGGGAACATGTATTCCCACAATACCTTGCTTCCATATGCAATACCTGGTTTAAGAAGTCACCTGTTATGATTGTTTTAACTAAACTTTGAGCTATGTTATATACTCTGTTGATATAATCAAAATCTCAGCTATTGTACTGATACAATACAAAATTGATTGCACTCTGATATTATGCAAAACAGTGTTAAAAATGAAGCCTGGCAAGCAAAGTGATCCTTGGCAGCTGCCACCCTGCTCGCTGGTGCCATTCAGCATCCCAGATATGCTGGAAGTTTGACAAGATGTAAGAGAGTGGGTTTAATTAGGCCACAGTTTTACTAATTCAACTAATCTGTGAGTTATGCATCAATCACCCCATCACAATGCAGAGTGTTACTTCTTCCTCTGGCATTCCTATCTCTTTGGGAAGTGCTCATGGTCTCACGTGGCTCCAGGCCACCACAGGTGTGAGGTTGGGAGGGCTGATGCTATGGGGCTCTCCAATTCTTGTCTGCCTGGGAACTGACTCTCTAAGGGTCATGCCTTCCCCTAAATCTGCTTTCAGCTCTGGCTAAGTGAGAAAAAGTTCTTGCTGAAGTGACTGCTAAATTACTATTGTGTGCCCTTCTAACCAGGGCCTGTAGGGCAACCCAAATAATTCACTGTTCTGTGGCTCTTCTGAGGATTAAACAAATTAATAAAATATTCACAGTATCTTCTTCAAACTTTTCATGAACAAGGACATTCAAGGTCTCTGTGCTGATGCTGAGAGCATTATTGAGCACTAACAGTTGTGGATGGTGAATTCAACTTTTGTTTCACATTTAGATTTTTATCTCAAATCCCATGTAAACCAAGCAAGCAAACACAAACACAAAAAAATCCCCTGAGCCCCTGACGACAAGTGCTTTTTTGGGTATACATTAATTTCCAGAGAAACCAAGTTAGCTTAGTCCAGTTTGTCCTTCTACATTATATGTATGTTGAACAAAAAATAGTAGACATCCAGTCTTAAACCTCTAAATTTAAAACAGATTTTTCAATGACAGGGGTAGAAGCTATGGAGTATGCTATTTCTGCTGACAAGGGAGGGTAGGAAGTGTACAGGATGCTTTTCTTTGTGGCCCCCACTGTTAACTTGCATTGTGGCAAGAGCCCTAGACACCACAGGGAGAACTCTCCTTTCCAAGGCAGTAAGTCTGCTGTGAAGTGCAAGGCAACCACCATGGATTTTATTTTGTTTTAATTTAGAATATATATTAAAACATCTTCTAATGTTGCTGTGTAGCTTTATTTCCTATTACAGAAAGAGTAAATGTAAAGATTTTAATATTCTGAGCTCTCATTGCTGTATTTATCCCAGGAAGGGGAGAAAGTGTTCACCTCCAGAGTCAACTGCTGACATGGACAGAAATCACAGACTGTGTGGCCAGGCTTGTTCACTGAGTATTAAGGAATTTGCTTTCTGCACCCCTGTATTTTTGAGGGTTTTGAAAATGTTTAATGGATTGAAACGGTTTGGGTAAGTTCTCTCTGTGTGGGGTTTTGATTTATTTGAGGTAATGGCTAGTGTTTTTCTGCAACAGTTACTGGTTATTAATGAACGTTTGTCACAGAGTTTCCTGGGATTTTAACTTAAAACATCAATTGAAAAGCAAAACCTTAGGAAGCATTGCCTGTTCAGAACCCTCAGCTGCCATTCTTGGAGATTTTGGGCTTGTGTTACCAGCTGCAGTCTCATCAGCAATATTAATCAGAAGACTGTTTTTAATACTAATACAACCCAAACAACATAAGTAATTAATTTAGGAAAAAAATTAGCGAAGAAATAATAAGTTTGAGCTATTACAGGAATTTGGAATACGGCAGAATTTGCTTCAATTAATTTTGTTACATATAGCTGTCATATGCACGTTGCCAGCTGGTTAATGATCCATCAGAAAACCGATACAGTGAATTGGAAATACCACTAAAGCAGAATATATCTGCAGTAGCAGTAGAAGTAACCAATAGAACACATTCCAAAGCATGCGATCTCCAAAACATTTATTGACCAACTGCTATTGAACTGGTTCCCTCATTTAGCTTATGTGACAGTCATCTGCATTTGGTGAAAATTGAGAGAAACATGGAATACTTTGCTGGAGAGCTATACCAGATAAGAGTGCTGATGAAGTCAAAACCACAGTGAGCCGAGTATTAGCCCACAGGGGCTGCATAGTAGGGCAGGCTCCAAGGTGTGTGCTAGATCTGGGTGGTTTGGTTTTGTCTTGAATTTAATTAATTTTTTAAAACTTTTTAAATTCCTTGTACATCTGTTATACATCATTTTGTATATGGACTGCAGCTGCAGAAAGAATGAACAAATTAAGGTGCTTAAGTCAGTAATTATTTCAAGCCCAGTACTGCTGAACAATGTATTTTTCTGAAGAAGTAAAGGTAAAAATGGGTAAGAAGGTTAAAGCTGTGTAGCTCAATTCAGTCTGATCTAAAATGAGCTGTAAGAGCACGATATACATGTCTTCTGTAATTAGCATGAACTTCATGTCGTTGTTGAGTTTTGTGCTAACAGCACATACAGGCCTTGCCTAAGGAGGAAGATTAGCAGCCTTTGCTGAAGAGTTCAAGGTCACTAATTCTCTTAGTGTTAAACAGGGGAACTTGTAATGTTTCTGCTTCCTGATGTGTGTTAAATATTTGGAGAATGAGTTAACTAAATTTATTTTTTCTTGCTAGAACCTACTATTTTAAATTCAGTGTCACTGAAATACATATGCTATGTGAGAACCAAATGTAGACTGTGTGTTGGCTTATCTGTAGACATAAGCAGAGGTTGGCATTAAAAATCCTCAATATGCTGCCATGTGAGAGATTATGTTATCCACGTTTGCAGCAGTGTTCAGATGACTTTATCACAGAGCAATATTCAGAACTGATGTCGAGTATCCACTTTTTAGTGTGCCGTGCTCTGCCATCTCAGAGAATTGTTTCTGTAGCTTTTTTTATGAATAGCTTCTTCATGTCCTGTAATATGAAATCCTGGGGTTGCTGAGGAAATTACTGCTTATTATTGTTGTAAGTATATCTGTAATAAAATTTTGAAAAACTTTTTTACCATAAACAGGATCATTCTTATTTCAAAATGTTGGCCATGAGTCCTCCTAACGCATCCTCAGATAAGTGTCTTCCGAGCTTTCATCTTATGACAAATACCTGAACTTAGCTGAATTTCATACACCTGAGATTCAGTTAAAAAAACAAAGATGACTTCCACACAAAAGTAACTGGATAAGCTATGGTGCAGAGGAGCAAAATTTTTAAATCTTTGAAAGTTTCAGCTCCTGGGATGTCTGTCAGGTGCCTGGCTGGATGACTTCAGACATACACACCTGAAACTTCTCTCTGGCCACCACAGTGGTCCTGTCTGGGTGATGAGGCCTCTGAACCTTTCCATTGGCGTTTCAGGGCTCTTAAGCATCCATGTGGAGAGGATGGTGGCACTGGCCTTTTATTTTATAGAGACATTACTTTTATGCATTTTTCATTTTTGGTTTTTCATACACTTGTCTGTAGTAATTTTTTTAAGTCTTGAGCAGTCAGAGGTACATTTGCTGTAATTGTCAGAAGTTATCCTCTCTAAACTATTGAAATATTGCCATTAAAATGAAAGTACTAATATGTCTATTTATATTGGAAAGTGAGTCTTTATAGAGAGATTACTTCTGTAGTCATACATCAAAAATCCTGTAATTGAGAAGTAGTTAATACAGAATGATTAACAGTAAGAAATAATTAATAATTCCTGTCTGTGTTATCCAAACAAACTTTCCAGTGCTTTTATTGGAGGCATTTATTAATCTAAACATGCACAGTTTATCATTAAGGTATTTTCTTGCATGAATGATCGATTGAATTATTTGTTCACTGGGAGAGGGATGAAGTACCTAAGTATAATGGGAGGCAGGGGAAAAGGGAAGAGAAATTGACTTTCTTCAGGAGATATATTAGCAAAACAAATGAACAATTTTTGCTAAGCAAAATCAGCATTCATTTCTGCATACCGGACAGAGTGCATTATGTAGAGCATTATGTAGAGCTGAAGGTCAAGGCCAGTCTGCTTGCTTCCTATTTTTCAGTGATCCATTATTTACTCTTGCTTAGTCAGAGTCACTGGTGCTTCCAAAGAGGAAAACAAAAAGAAAAAAGAAATGGCCGCAAGAAGAGGTTCTACAAGATATCTTAGCTGTCACTGGCACGTGCACACACCACCGCAATCAAACTCAAGCACCCTGAATGCACCAATTAGTCACTCTAGTAGCAGTGAAATAATTAAAACAAATAGACATGTCTTTGCCATAAGCTGTAGATGGAATAGGAAGAGAGTTCTCACCCGAATAGGCTGGAGTTTCTTTGCCTACTGAGTTTTCAGTGCTGTAAAAAGCAGAATACCACTTGATGAGTGTTTTCCCACTTGTCGTTTATTTCTGCTTTTTCCAAACTGAGGACGGTTCTGTATAAGACAAAAAATTATGTATTTGTGTTATTGTAGATTCTGGGAGCGCTACCCATGGAGCTTTCTCTCTAAAGCAATTCATTCCATATGGGTGGGTTGCTATAATTATATCTATGCAGATGCCGAATCCACTTACAATATGCAGAAACCACGGCTGTTGTTTTTGCAGAAAAATGCACAAAAAGCTAGAGACAAAAGCCAGCTATTAATCTGGCCTATTAGTATGTGGACAGAATGACTGATACTGGTTTCTCCTCCTAGATTCTCCATTTGTCTCTGGGCTGTTTTTTATACAGCTAGTACACACAAAAGATACAAACACTGGTATATTTCAGTTTCCTTCTCCTCCAAAAAAAGTAATTAAAATTATTTTGGGTTTTTTGGTTTTTTTTCCCCCCAGAACAAAAACAGCTACTCCCCATAGACCTGAATTGTCTGGGAATGTCTGTGGCTAAACTATATCTCATCCACTATATGCTGTGTTGCAGGACAGTAACACTGAGTGATAAACCACAGGGGTCCTCCCTGTAATGCCATGCTTATTTCTCTGGAAATACTTTTTATCATTCCCTTGTTTCCCCTCTTTTGTCTGTTTCTTCCTTTTTGTTCTTCTGAGGTATTTGGGTGCGATAGGATCCTCTAAAGTATATTTATGCCATACCAGATGCTCCCATTCTCTTTTCATTATTATTTGTCTTGCTAACATATGAAATGTTTTTCTGGGTATTTTCATCTATAATCTCACACGTCTATAAATTCACAGAATTAGAAATTAAGCCTGTGTTGAGTTTTTGGGTACTTGAGATCTTCCCTGCAACTACAAGCTATATGATCTAGGTGCTCAAACTCATCTTTTGTGAAACACCATGTAAATTCCTTCTTGCTGTGTCTATGATTTAGAAATTGTAATGCAGCTAGAAGTGTGAAAGATTAAGCATATCCTTTTATGTACTTGGAATTGATGGCGACTTCAAAGTCAGTCCTCATTCATTGCCTGGTTTGTTTCACTTCAGAAATGACATGAACTCTGAACAAAAAGGAGCTGACAGTATTTTCAGATAGGCACTTCATAGTTGTGCACTTTGCAACTATATGATAGGACGGTCTCCGTTGCCTTGAATGCAAAATTAGCTTGTTGATATGTGCCGCTACAGACAGAGGAACAGATGTAGTAATTCTGCTTTATTTACATGAAATCTCTAAAAAGGCATTTTCTGGCAGCATGCTAGGAATAAATACAGTATCACATATAGAAACGGCGCCATGCTATGTTCGCTCACTCAGGTGTCAGCTGTGCCATTTGGATGTGGGCGAGAGCAGGGAGTCAGATCCCTCCCAGAAGGGCTGGGAGCTCTCTCACGCTCAGCAACCCCGGCACCAACCTGCCCCTCTGCCCAGGGTCTCTGCTTAGTGCTGTGCAGCGGGCACCCACTGGTAACACCCCTGTGGGAGTCCTAGAGGAAGCTGTCAGATGTTCTGATTTTTTACTTCTACTTTTTTTTTTTTTTTTTCAGAATTGGAAACCCTCTTACCTTTTTTCCTGGTTTGTTTTTGGGGTTTAGGTTTTGTGGTTTGGATTTTGTTTGTTTATTTGGGTCTTTTTTGCTTTGGTTTGGATTTTATTTATTTGGTGTCCCCACACCCCAGTCCCCCTCACCCTGTACTTTCTGTGACTTGGATCTCCCCTGAGCTCATGTTTTCAGGCTTGTTTTTCATAGCCAAGAGCTTAAAGAACTTAACTGAGGTTAGAAAATTGTGGGGGAGGAAGGGACTATCAGGTTGGGGAGGGATTGCAAACCACAGAAAAGTTCAACACATTTAATCTGAGTAAAGAAGTGAAGTTTAAGTAAAACCCTGTGAGTCTTTTGAGCCGGGAATATGAGAACTGGTGAATGATGCTGAGCTGGCAGCTGCCTCAAGGGAAAGCTCTCCTGGGGGACTCTGCCCTTTTCCCCTTTATCTCTCCTCCTTTGCCATTGTGCAAAGGCTGAGGAAGGAGGTATTATTCCAGCGATAGTCCTTGTTCTCCCTCACTACTTCACTTAACTATCAGGTTTAAGCCAGGCTGTTGCCTCTATTGAATTGTCCCTTTTTTCTCTCGCAGGTATTCAAACTTTCAACAGTGAGGTTGGGGTTGTTTGTTCAGCTTATGAGCAACCAGACACATTAAAGATGAAACGCCTTGACTCTGAACTGCAGGCAGAAGTGGTGGGAGGAGACACAGCTAATTTGACTTGGAGGATGATTGATGTGTAGATGTCAATTTCTATTAATATTCTTTTGAAATCACTGACGCAAGCGTGTTTTTCCCCCACTCAACAGAAAATATAAATAGAAAGACAACAAAACAGCCCTATCCCTTTAATTCACGATACTCAGAAGCAGTTAAGCAAACTCTGTCATTTGAAAGTGTCCTCCACAGGCTGGCAAAAAGCAGCTTATGGTGGTGTTCTTACCCCTTTAAGAATACCAAGATGCTGTAACAGAGCTATCCACTTTCTTTTAAAATGTATAAAGCACAAAAAGCAAGTGTCACCTACAGATAGGCTTAGATAAATTGCTTAAAAATGTGCAGTTCCCTCATTAGACAGCCATTCATCGCATGAAAGGAACTACATGGATTTGTCGAGGTGTAGCTATAAAAGCCATGTTCAAAATGAAACAGAGTTGAGAGCCTGAACGCACAGCACTGTTATTCAGAAGTAGCTTTCGAGCAGAGAGTTTCAACGGGAAGGTGCTGTTTGGTTGGACACAAATCAGCAAACGTTTAGCTGAAGCGTGAATAATTCAAGCGTGCATGAAGAGCTTTCTGAAGAGAAAAAACGCAAGAATTAAAAAAAAAAAAATCTTCAAACATTTGCATCAGCCTTAGAGGACAATACAAGCAGCAGGATTTGAAACAGATTTACAGATGCACTCTGTTTAGGCAGGGAGAATGCTCACTAAATGCAAGATGCTTCTGTGGCTCGTGGGCTTGCACGGAGGTAGAGGTTTGCAAGACTGACGTATCAGATAAAGTCAGAGTGGTTACCACACCGACGGTGTAGCAGCTGCATAATAAATGATGGAGAGAATCATGTTAGGCATGCCCACCTAACCTAACTTGAATCATGCGAAAGGGGAGCTGCTGGAATTCAAATAGACTTTCTGGTTCCCAGCAGTCGGCAGTAATAGAATGCTTTCAGGAAGATGACAGATGCAGGGGGAAGATGCTGTTTTGCACTATCTTGATTTGTTACGGCAGCCAACTTATTGGCATGATGGAGTGACAAGAAAAGCAGCTGGCATGGAAGGTAGGATTATCAAAGCTATTGCATCATTATGAATGTAATTAGAAACTGACCATGACAAAGCATATGCTAGAATGAGCTGTTGCCGATGGCTGAGGATTTGTTGCTGAGGTCTTGAAACTCTGAAAACAAAATTCCTCGTGCAAAATGGATTTTGCAGTTTCATTTATGCTTGTGTTACTCTTTCTTTCCTGCTCGCCTCCAAGCTCGGGGAATTGCTTGCTTGAAAGAGAGTGTTCTGTTAGGATAAGACTGAAGAATAAAGTATTTTCTAAGTCTGTGAAGCCTCAGGTAGATAGAAACAAACAAATGTGAAACAAGACAGGGAAAAGCTCCCTCTGGTTCACTAGCAAGCTCTGATTGATATATTGGCATATTGAGGAATTCCAAGGAAATGAAGATGCATGTACTGAATGCTCTGGTATAATGAAAAGATATTATTGCATGTCTCTGCTTTACAGTTAGTTTTTACGACAGGTTTTATTCCCCATCAGTTTTTAGCTCTTGACATTTATCCGGTTGTTCAGCATTATATAAAGAAAATACATCAATATCTCCTGCAGGGTTTCTCAACAACTCCAGCATCTGTTTCAGCTATTGAACTGTATTCACGTTTTGCCAACTTGATGCCTACCCAGCTGGTCTGTCATTCCTCGCTTGATTACTGTTCTTAATTTCTCTGTATCAACTTGTTTCAGACAGGATTTTGAAAGCTGTTAATGAGAAATGACAGTAACTGCTTAACTGTTGAGAACTTGAGTATTCTCTTCTTTTTGAAGCATTAGAGAACATTTCTGTGTGCATTTTATTAAATTCATGTTCTGTGTTGCACTGTGAGGTTTTCATATAATAACTGAATTTAGCTGTGAATACTTTAGATGGGTCACAAGCATAACTTTTAACTGACTATTTTGAGAGAGTTTGAGAAAATTTACAGGTGTTTGCTTTGGTGTAGGTATTGTCTTACTGTATGTTCCTTCCTCCTGTCCACCTCTCCCCCGACATACATCCTCCCTCTCTCTCACGATGAACAGTCATTAAGTGTATACCATACATATTGAAATATATTTTATCACCACTAGGGTGAAACAGCTAAGCAGCTCTGAACAGGTGATAGGAACAGGTTTAAAACAGACATCAGCTTTATCAGAGTGGATCGCCCTCGATGTAAGAAGTAAAAGTAGTGCTTTGTAAATGTAAGGCATTCTCTCTCTTTCTATTCGAAGGCTCAACAACAACTCAAACGCTGCTTGATAGCTCACAGGCTATGATTATGTTAAATTGCTTGGATTATTTTGCTTTACGAAATGCTTTCTTCTATGTAAACTCCATTCTTCATTAGATATATCGTTTTTTCCAAAGTGATAATCAAGTAATCTCTTGTCAAACTGGATATTCACTTTTCTGACTTGATCTTAAATTACTTTGTTGGCTATGCTCTGTGTTGTCTTGTCAACAGGGATCAGGCTATTAACCACTAAATGTTGCTGAGTAAAGCTGTAACAGTTTTAGAAAGATAGATGTTTCTAGATACACGACAGTGAACCAGCCTTTAGAAAGTTTGAATGTAAAGATCAGTAAAGCTAATAGCTAGTGTTATTTAGCTTGAGCATTTCCCTGTTTTGATCTTTACAAGAGGCATTTTAAATGATTTTGTAACTGCCAGAAGGGGAGATGTACTCATTAACAGAGAGGATCACTGTGGGGTATGAACAGCCAAAAATAGTTCTGTAGTTTTGATGATGATAAAATAAAATATTACTGTGTTTCATAGAAGTTCAATTACATTTAACACTAATTTGTCATTGTTGATCACGGTGAAACAGTGAGAGACTAACCCCTATAAACAGCTTAAGTGTCATTCTCCTTTTCAAGGTAGCACTAAAACTGTTTTATATTGCGCATATTATATCTATACTCCTGAAGCTGCTTAATCTCTTCATGTCTCCAGAGTGCTGGCTGGCAATCACCATACAGTAGTTACTTAAAATGGTCTTTTCCCTGTGATGCCAGTAATTGTAACTTCGTGCTGTCTGTGGCCATCACCCAGCTGACAAGTGATTTTATAGTTTTTCTGTTTTCTCTCTAGTATTTGGTTTTAGCTTTCTCTTTCACTGATGAATTAATAGGACACTAGGTGGAGCCAGCTGTTGATTATAAATAGAGCTACAGTAATACAGGCCTGTCTGATGAGCACGCCCCTGTATACAATGCTTATTATTGAAAATAACAATTTAAAATGTTAAGAATTGAGCTGAAACTTAGTCGTGAAAGTCTAGATCTGATGGGATTAGAGGAAACCATATATTCAGTTTCCTTTCCTTTTATCTTAGAAGCTTGTAATCAAATATGAAAAAATAATGACAAGGATAGAGCATCTACATTCAATAAAGAGGGCTGGGAAGCAAATGAACAGCAATAGAAAAAGAAGAGAGAAGCAGCAATAAGAACCAGCAGATGTTTCTACTATAGATACATGCAGATATGCAGTTGTGTATCTATACATCCTTTGCCTGATGCACACAGATTTTCTCTCATCCTTACATTTAAATCTTCCTTCCGTTCTGTCTTCCTGAAGTAATTTATAGAGCTGACATCTTTCACTTTATATTTAGATATGGGATCCATGTTTTCAAATCTCTTTTTGGGAGGGTGTTCTAAAAGGTGTTCAAGGGCACAGAGGGTTGTCACTCACATGTTGGCCAGACATAATTGAGAAAACTGTGGAAGGTTATTTACTGACTGAGGTGGAATCTGGTTGTATGTGCTCCTTCACGTGATTCTGGTTATTAATCCTAGTCAAAGGTAAGGCATCTGTAGTCCTAGGCAGTGTGACAACACAAGAAAAATAGACTCACTTGCACACAGATTCACAGATATGTACCTCAGGTGTGGTACATACATTAATTCTGCAAAGAAGAGATAGAAATCTGAGTGTATGTTGATACTTGGTTACATGAACTGAAGAGGAAAAAACAGGAAATGAGACGTGTGAGATGACAGGCAAAACCAGAGATTAAGTAAATGGGCTGGAGCAGTCTGGCAGAACAATGATAATTCCAATCAACCTCTGTTAAGTGAAGCACTCTCAAGTTCAGTCAATGTCTTGTTCTTACAGGAGTAAAAGGGAATTAGGCTAGGGAGAGGCTCGAGTTAGTGAGGAAAACTTGAAGAGGGAAATGACAGCCACGTAACACTCCAGGAGTAACAAAGTTTAGAAGACTGGAGATTGACCTTTTTGAATGTTATTCATAGAAACTTATAATTTTAGTACTGACATGAGAGTTAGAATGGTCCCGTTCTATACGAAACCAAATTGTGCATGGACCTATTGCTTTTTAGTGGAGCCTTGCAAGAAGCAGTGCTGCATTGTCAACCTTAAGAGATCTTTTTGGTTATGAGCTGTGCAGTTTGTGCTCAACAAGCAGAAGCATGGGAGGAGATCAGCTATGGTGGAGACAAAGTTTATTAGTTTTGCAAATCATTCAATATTTTATTGAGGCTAGGCTGTGATTAATTTTTTTTTTAAGTTTATTTTAATGAATAGTCTTAGCCAGAAACAAGGCCTTTGAAATCTGTTACGATGTCAGTACATCCATATTTGCTTCTGTACAGTTTCTGTCCACCATCACCCCAGGACTAGCTTTGAATGAGCTCATCCTGACACGTCCTGAATTTTCTTTCTGACAAGAGGAAGATGTGTGTAGTGTGGCTGCTCTTGGCTTTCTGCTGCTGGTCACCTGCTGTTTCACTCAGCTTGTGGTTCCTCCTGAAGAAGGTTGAAATTTTAGTTGAGAAATACTCACAGTGTGGGGAAGTGTCTGACCATCTTGGGCAAGGGTCATGAGAAGCCGAGCTGGAAGAAAAAGAAGATGTACTCCTCCTCTCTCAGTGAAATCTGTCCTTTTAAAAATCCACTAGAATGAGGAGGAGGGCAGGAGGAGGGGAAATAGAACATGAGGTAGAGAATGAAGAGGCTTTGGGTTTTCCATGAGACAGTCATTTGAGGAATGAATGGTAATCACCTTGCAAGAAAAGCGTAAGGAAAGGCACATATGGAAGTCAGATTGTCCAGGGGATATTCCTGAGCATCTGGTTATGTACTGCCAGAAAGCATTATACAAATACATATTACATCTAAGCAAAATGTATTAATAAATGAATTAATTAAAGTACATTAGCGAAGAGGGAAATACTTTTGTCCTTCAAAACCCGGAGTTCACATTCATACTGTGTAACAGAATTAAAATTACTAAGAATTTGGGGAGGGACATATTTGATAATAAATACTAAAGGGTGTTCTTTCTCTCCCCCCCCATAGAGCTTGGGTTTTTTTTGGGTCGGTTTATTGGTTTGGGTTTTTTTTCCCACAGAATATTAAACCTCATATCCCTGAAATCGTATTTTTTAACCTCTCCCACTAGTACCTCCCACCTGGAGTACTGGGTCCACATCTGGGTCCCCCAACACAAAAAAGACATGAACCTGCTGGAGCGGGTCCAGAGGCGGGCCATGAAGATGATCAGAGGGTTGGAGCACCTCTCCTGCGGGGACAGGCTGAGAGGGTTGGGGCTGTTCAGGGTGGAGAAGAGAAAGCTCTGGGGAGGCCACATAGAAGCCTTCCAGTACCTAAAGGGGACTTAAAAGAAAGCTGAGGAGGGACATTTTACAAGGCTATGTAAGTGATAGGTCAAGGGGGGGGGGTGGTTTTAAACTGAAGGAGGAAAAGTTTAGATTAAAAAAGCAAGTTTTTTACAGTGAGAGGGGTAAAACACGGGAACAAGTTTTCCAGAAAGGTGGTGGAAACCACCTTTCCAAGTTTCCTTGGAAACACTCAAATTGGATGGGGCTCTGAGCAACTCGATCTAGTTGAAGATGTTGCATGGAGGTTGGAATAGATGACCATTAAAAGGTCCCTTACAATTCAAACTATTCTATGATTTCTTAAACTACAAGGTACAAGTGGTCTTGCATCTTTCCTGCTCTGTGCCGCTAGCTCCAGTATGTCCATGAGATTCACTGCAGAACTGAGGATATGAACACAGGAGTTGTTCCTTGCAGAAATGCCCTGGACATGATAGACCCAGTGATGCAGTCATGAAAGAGAGGGAACTGAAACGGAGATGTGAAAGAAGAGAAATCAGGGCTTTACCAGAAATGGAAGAACGGAAGTAATAATAGTTTTGTTTGCGTCTTTCTAAATTTTTCCTTATGGTCTGAGTATCTGTGCATCAGAATAAGGATGCAAGATGCACCTGTTTATAAAAATCAGGATCTTCTGGCTGCACTGCAGTTTCTTTGTCTTTTGTTGTCTTTAGAATAGATCTTCGTCTTAAAAAATGAAAATCGGAAAAGTAAATCAAAATCAGTCACGCAGTTTTTTTCATTAGTATCCTCAAGTTACCCAGCTTAGTGTTTTACATTACGATGCTGTTCTTTACAAGCTGTTTCTTTCATTTACATTTCCCTGAAGATCCTGCACACAGCACAACCCGTTCTCTGACTTGCCTGATGATACAGAAGCTCAAGATACTGAAATGGTCAAGGACATACGGTTGGTTTTGACCAATGCTGACAAGACTTGTCTTT
>VZTE01004903.1:1900459-2050101 GCA_013397775.1 Eulacestoma nigropectus | reverse complement strand
AAAAAAAAAAAAGATAAAATATATACAGGGAGTATTGTCTTCTGACTGTCTTATCTTATTCATTACTGATTTCAACTCTGTAACTTAGAATAAAAAGTTTTGTTTCCCACTGTTGACCCTCTGAGCTTCAGACATTGACAGTCTGATAGCCCCAGGCTTGTTTCTGTATGGAAAACCGCAGGAGTTTCTCTTCCAAGATTTCACTAAAAAATGGGAAAAGCCTTATTTTAATTACTGAGGGTGCAGATCTTTGAAGGGAAGCCTAACTCAACACAAAGGAAATATAAAGGACTTGGGAAGCGTAAGGAGCAACACTTTTTTTTGTTGGGGCCAAGACAGTTTTTGCTATTTATTTTCATTTATCTGTTGGTCTTTGAATTGTACAGCAGGTCAGTAGTGGCTTTGGCACACTTGTCAAAATTTGTGAGGTGGATGTTATTTCTGGCTTCTTTACGGGTAAATTAGAGAACAGGCTTAACCATCAAGGTGAATGTTAGGGTTCAGTGGAGACACCCATGGAAATTGTCTTTTCTTGGATATCTCTCCTACCTTCAGTGGAATGGACTTGGGGAGAAGGTAGCAAACTGATTAGAAAAGGTCGGGTTCATGTCTTCATCTGTTCCTTCTGGAGGTCAGTCAAAGTGTGTTTATGGAAGCCTGGTAGTACTTTCTCTCCTTGTAACCAAAGAAATGAAATCACCCCAACCCGTTACTGGAATAAAATGTTAATCTTCATTGCAGATGCATTTTTAGATTAGATCTGTGATGTTTCTTTGTACATTCTGGCGTGTTGCTTTGCACCTGTAAGTAATTTGTCTTGCTGGTAGTGCTTGCAAGTAGTCTGGAATAGTCCGATTCCTTGTAGTAATGAGCTCCATTGCTCAAGAACAATGTGAGAGATACGTGGTGAGTTACTACAGAACTTGAAATTGAGCAAGAGAAAGCTCATCTATACCTGAAGCAAGATTAATTTCATTAATTACATTATTGTAGTTTCCTAAGTTTTGGCTTGTTCTTTCAGGTTTTTTGAAACTATATTGTCTACCAGGTTGCAATATTGAATGTTTTGATTGCCAATATTAGTACGACTACTATTTCAGGAATAGAGTAGGGCTTTAAGGATCTTTATTAAGCCACGATAGATAGGAAGCAGTGAGACTTTTTTTTTTTCCTGGTGGGAGAAGTAAGGGAGTAGTAGACACACCTAAAATGAAACAGCTTTAAATTCTTTCTGTAACCACTGGTTGAAGAATGAGTCCCTTAAGAGTTCAGAAGGAGAGAAAAGTTACTCGGTTCTAAAGAACACACCTAAGAACACATTTTTGTGGATATTTAGAAAATGTTGGTTTTTCTCTGTGCATTTCAAGTGACTCGCAGCATGGTTCTCTCATGGTGCATGCATTCAGCTCAGAGGAAAAAAAAATGACAATTCGAACCCTCAAATATTTGCTCCTTTGTAATCCTATCTACAGACGTTTAAGATCAAGCCTGAAGTTTAATATTAAAGTAAATGCTGTTAACCCTGGAAGGTAAACAGCATGAGAGTGATTGAGCTTTTTCCCCCTCAGGAGAGTGGATAGGTGGAGAGCGAAAAACCTTGAATAAAATAATTAAGAGAATTAATTGTTTCCCTTTTACCTACTCAAGTATTTTATTTGTTGTTTCTGAACACTGAACATTACATGTCCTCTAGGGGAAAAGTCCTTGTAATTCAGACTTTATAGTGTTGAGAAAAGCAGCATTGTGTGTAGGGAGCTGGAGTGAGAAAGAATATAGACAGAAAGCTGTTCCCAGGCAGGGAGATGCTGCACCACACTGCAACACGTGTATGTGATTGCTGACAATGTCACAGCACCATGTGAAGCAGCCTTGCATATCATGCTTAGTGTCTGAAGGTCACCAGGTACATCACTGGGAATCTGCTCTTTGTTCAGGTCTGTTTGGAAACAAAGGAAAGATTGGGGTTTACAGGGGAAGAGCCCCTGTCCCGATTCATCCCAAGCTTACATATAAGCTGACTTAGTGTTAAAACTACTAAGTTCACTTCCTACGTTTTCTGTCTCAAAGATTTTTAGACATTAGTGGTGGAATACCTAGACTTTCCCTGTGAACTAATGCTATATTGATTATTACAGGGCAAGCATGTTCTTCCTTTATCAGTTCTCCAGAAATGCAAGAACATATCCAGGGAACCTGAAAAGCAGTTTCTACAGAAAGGAGAACCTTTCTTAACCTTATGGATGCTTTCATTCTAGAGCTTGTTTAACGTACTTATTTAATGGTCCCATATCCTTTATAAAATATAGATATAACTACCTTATGTTTTCATTTTGTTGATCAATACTTACCATTTTAAAAAGTGATGTGTTGTGTTCTTGTGTTTCATGTTATTTTCTTTTCACCTCTTATTTTTACTTTTTAATATTTGCTACATCTTCCATGCGCTTTGACTGCTTTTTTAAAATTTGTTTTATATGCTGTATTTTATGATGACTGTAGGTGATATTCAAGATTGACGGTGCCAGTAGTTAACACTTACGTTAAATTTAATGCATATTGTTCTCCAGAGATATAAAAGAAACTGTTGAAGCTCTCAGATACAAAGCTAAAGTGACATACCTATTTCGTGCATCACATCAACCTGTTTTGCATGCCACTGTCATCCTACTTGAAGTTGTGCAAGATTAGATTGAAACCAGGCAAAGCAAACAGGACAGGTATGTTGCTGTCACTTTGAAGTGCGTGTACCACATTGACCCTTCTGTCAGATATGCTTAAACTGAAAAATAAGCAGTGCTTGTGGTCTTGGTCACCTCCCAGCCACACTCAGTAGCTGTGGTAGCATTTACTGCTCTGCAAAATTGACCAGTCTCCACAACCTACCCACTTTATTATTAATATAATTGTGGAAATTAGTCATTCCTTAGCTCTTGGATTGAGTTCAGATTTGTGTAATTTCTGTTACATATTGAACCACCTTCTCCTACTCATCAGCCCTCACTGCTGTTGCTGATGGCCTGGCTAGAATTACCCCTCTAAGAGGACTCTCTCCAGCAAAGACGGCTCTAACTGAACACATTCTTTGGCCCTTCACTAACATGTGGCTTTATTTTGAGCTGCTCTGCATGTTGTCACACATAGAAGTAGTTACTTGATTCTGAATTGTCAAGTTACGAAGAGCAGTTTTTTAAAAGAGAAAGAAGTTTTCTTTGGATTTAGATTCCCTAAGACCTCGTTTTTTGAAGATTTTTTTCCACATTTGGAGGACATCTTGTCTACTCCTCTGCAGCTATTTTTAGTACAGCTGGGGAATCTGTGGGTCATTGTGTCATATTCTCTCTGCTTAATCTGCTGTTACTTATGCTAATGAGGCTTGTGGCACTGGGCTTTTGCTTCACTTTGCCATATTGTCACTTCTGCAGCAGAAGCCAAAGGTGACTTTATCCACTTCAGCTGTGATGCTTTTTAAGCACAGTTTGCTTTTCCTGTGATGTAGCCTCAGAACTCTGCAAGTCAGACTGTCTCAATCTCCTCATAAGAGCATGGATTTACAGCCTCCAGTTTATTCTTCCTGCTGTCTGGTGAAGTGCTACAAAGCTTGTCTAAACTTGCTAGAATAGTAGAATTTTTTTTTATAGAATCATAGAAAGCTTTGGATTGGAATGGACCTTAAAGTTATGATCTAGTTCCAACTGCTCTGCCATGGACAGAGACATCTTCCACTAGATCAGGTTGCTGAAAGCCCAATACAGCTTGGCCTTAAACACTTCAAGGGATTTAAGGACTTATGTGGAGACTTTGGAAGTCTGGAGAAACTGAAATAAGAAAACACTGATAGGTAGATACTTATGTATATACACATATATTCCCTCTTCTTATGCGATAATTGTATTTCATATTATGTCAGGATCTTACCTCTGAAGTACTGTGGTGATATGTAATCATGAGTATATTCTGTCTGTTTCTGTATCTTCTTGTTTCTCTCTAGAATACTGAGCTAAAGAGTGAGAGGAGCAAGATTGGAAACTCTGCCTCTTGTGCATACTCTATATGCCTTTGCTGACCCTGGGAATGCAAACTAGCCAGAGCCTTACTAATTTGTTCAGCTTTTGCTTGGGTTGCACTTACACCACAAAATATAGCTCACCTCTTCTAAGTTTAGGTAAAGTCTATTCTCTTCACCTTCATTTTTCTGAAGTGATGAAGTGAGAGATGCCAATTTCCTACAGGCTAAATGCAATCAAAACCTGGGGGGTTTGCAGTCTGGCCTTTGCTCCAACTTTTGCATCCTCTGAACTAAAGGATATGCTCAACCCTCTAAACCAAACCTTTCAATCTTTCGATAGAGCTCCACACATCGTGCTCTGGCTTTTGACAAGGAACTGTTCAAGGTTTTAATCTTGATTGGCCTTTGGCAAGTACACAGAAGCTTTCAGTGTCCCCAGGCAGAGTCATGTTGTTTTCCTGTTTTCTCTCTGTGTCTCTCCAGTTTTTCTGAGCCTTGCATTTTGCGTGGTTGTTGTCATTGAAAGCAGGGACAAAGGTGCTATTTGTCTTCTCCTACTCAAAGCAGGAGGAGAGCAGATGCTCGTAGGAATGGTGCTAATAATCTGCAGTAGGAATGGCAGTACGTCTAGTAGGAAAGATCCCTGGCTGACCATGTTTTCCACTGCTTTAGGGCACAACTACAGAGTGCAGTGAAGAGAGCCATGCCAACTCCAAATGAGCCAAATCTGGAACTGCAAACTGTTTAGCTGTGTTGCACAGGAGGATGGTGAAGTTGCCAGGCCTGCAGACTCACAAAACATGCTTCATCCTAAGGATTTGTCATATAATCAAAGGAAATGGGATGTGTGTGGGGAATCCCAAGAAAGTGCTCTGGAAAATTCATCAAAACTTTTATGTGTGTGCACACCACAGATTCACAAACAGAGATAGAGATACTGCCATCCAACTATGTTCATAGTACTCTCGAGTAGTTTCCTGCCTGGTACACTTTAAATGTGGTAGCCCTGTAATGATTTCAATTTAATCCGAGGCTAAAAAATTAACTGGAAAGCTATCATCACATGTCTAGTAATAAATCTCTAATGAAATATACTTCTTAATTTCTTCTTAATTGCCTTTAAATAAAAGTAAATAAAAGCAACTCCCTTTAAGCTCAGTTTCCCCTAAAATTGGCACCACTTGCAAGTGCAGAAACAGAACTGAATGTGTTTATGGCAGTCATGATAATTATGGAACACAAGATTAACCTGGCCAGGAAAGATAAATATCTTGGTATTCACTGCAGTGATAAAATGACTTTGGAATGCAGCCTGACACAGTGGCAGATGAAATTTGATTTTTCTAGCTATACATGGGCCTCTGTAGTATTTGTTGAGTCTAAATGTCCTGAGAACCTCATGTTGTCTTTTCAGCCTGGGTAGTTGTTCTTTTACAATATTTTGTGGGAAAAGCCTATACTTTTAATGCCAAAAATTGGTAAAAATCTTTGAAAGATGATAGAAAAGAAAAAAAATACTGGATTGAGCTGTTGAACGTGTTTTTTGTCTTAAGTGTGAATTAGAGCTTTCACAAAGGCCATGCATTCCAGATTTGTCAGTCTAAATAATCGAGTTGTATTGGTATTGTGTAACATGCTCTGTCTCAGAAAAAAAGTAAGTACAGTTCTTCTAGCAGGGAAGATCAGATTTGTCTAGCTGTGGTTGACTGCCAATAAAATAGGCTAAATATATATAATTTGTGAAGAAAAATACTGTTATCTTCTCCCTATATTGTGGATGTAAGTAAGATGATACGATGGTGGAGAAGTCAGAACAGTAACTAAATATTTTCTGGTCTGCATTTTCTGTGTCACGAAAGTACTATTGAAAAATATCTGCTCTCTGTTAGTTCCCAGTGGTGTCCTCTATATATGGAGAGAAGTTTCACAGTTACCTTTATTCGTTTTCTTAAGTAAATAAAAGCCTTTCAACAGTTTCTTCTTGAAGGGAAGCCTTTAGTAATTTCAGTAAGTTCTAGAATCTTTGCCTCAAGTCTTCAGTATCCCACCACTATTTGCAGGGAGTCCCTGGTGCTGAATCTGTGTTCTGTAATAAACTCTTCTTTTTCCTTCTGAGGTGAAGAATGCGGATCTGAACTACACGTGCAAGAAGGGGGGCTCATGCAGCACTGTGTTCTTTTCCTGTGCTCTGCCAGCCTCTTTCTGTGTGAGTCAGAGAATTTAAGAAGAGGGGGGACCATTAGATGATTCCATCTGACCTTCTCTAAAAACCAGATCATTACATTTTGCACAGGTACCCCTTTGTTGATCCTAGTAGCTTCTGTTTGGCTGAGCGTAGCTCTCGGAAAGACACCCGGGAAGGCAGCAACAACTGCTGTGTGCATTACTGCTCTTGGCAGTGTGGTTGCACTGGTTAATCACCCTTTTGAAAGAAACACGCCTTCCGTAGCTGAAAACTTGCCTCAGTCTTTCAGCTCACTCAGCTGGCACACTCTGCTACCTGTCACTACAAAGCTTCTCATTCTTAATTTTCAGCTTCACTTTGCTTGGCTTCATCCATTCATTGAGTTTGTCAATCGATGTGTTTTTTGATGACTGTGATTTCAGCATGTTCTTGGCCAATGTTTTTCTGCGATCTCTCCATGAGTACGTTTCTCAAATGCCTTCACTTCATAAATGTGTATTTCCCTGGTTCCCATCCCTTTACAGTGGATTACTTCTCCTCCTCTTGCATTCACTGTGTTAGCTCCTCTTCAGCTGCACATACAAACACTTCTAATTATAATAAAATTAAAGACCTCATATTTCAGACATGCATTTGTAACTGGTACTTGAAAACAATTTTTCATCAAGAAACTGTGACCTGTAACTAACTGATTGAAGTGATTAGAAACAACTCCATTTCACGGCTGTTTTTTCTTTTGAGGAGAGAATGGAAAGGTTTATGATGACAGAAAATCTGAATTATCATATTTATTAAAGAATGTTACAATCCCTAAAACAGATGTTGTTTTCAGAAAGTTAAGCTTGAGGTATGAGTCTTGGATTGATAGCCCAGTTGTCTTCCTAGCCTCTTCCAGTGTTGATCTGCACATCAGCCCAAGGCTCCCTCCACCTTTTGAGGTGTATCCAAGTCATTACGCTTTTGAACTACATTCATACACACACAGACAAATCTGAGAAGTTTCTTATATTGTGTTTTTTTTTTTTTTTTCATTCCATGTATTACACAATACTTTATTTCTTACTGCTACAACTCATTGTAGAAGAATGGCTTTTTGAAATAGTTTCCTTCAGCCTCAGAAGATGATCTGAAGCTCTGTGTGTACTCACTCACTACTGATGCCCACTGCATCCTGTGTATCTTTCTTTAAATTCATTGTTTCTCCCACATCCTAATGGTAAGTGAAAGATGAGAAGTGTGTGGGTGATGTATTTTAGTTATAGACTTGGTTCCTGAATCTTTAAGCTTCTTTTAGCATCCTAGCATCTATACTTCAAGTGTTAACAGTTTTATTAGTAATTAAAAATATTTTCTTATCAATTAAAAGCCCCCCCTTCTTGTTACTATAATAAACAGCTTTGTTGACTAGTACTTATTCTAATGATTGGACACTTAATTTAAGAAAGACTGGCGAATCATTTCACTGATTTCTGGGAGCTTAAGGACCAATAGAGTTAACAGCACTATTGTTTGCTTTCCTTCTCCTAGAATTTGTTTTGATGCTGGATGCTGCCTTAACCAGACTTAGGAGACCAAAGTTTGCTTGCTGCTGCTCAGAGTTCATGTTGATACTTGAATCAGCAAAACTCCTAAGTATATGAAAACTCAGCGTATGCCCTGAGCTTTGAGTGCATACCTTTTTTTTCAGAAGAAATCTTTGTGCTGAGGCAGTTAGGCTCATTTGTAAAACCTACACAGCAAAGGTGTTGTTCTTATCTATAAGCTGTACAGGATACAATTCAGCAATCTTTTTTTATTCATGCGCTCAATTATCCAAATAATTTTCATGCCTTTTGTGTTTAGAGGGTCATAATTCAGTATGATTCTTTGATACAATGGTCAAAATGTGCTCAAAAATTATTTAGGCGTTCAAGATGCTTGAAGGTGTTAAGAGAGCCCTTTGTGCATCTTTTACAGTATGTATGTGGAAGTCCTTCTGTTTTAAAAATACTTTTCCAAATTACGTTCTTGGTAAGGAGAGTGTCATCTCAGCAAGGTTTCAGGGTTTTCAACCCTGAAACTCTGTGCAGGGTTGGGCTACATTTACACAGAAATAGCTCACCAAGTTCTTAGAAGTGAGTTAAGTCTTAGTGCAGGTACTGTGTGATACTGAAGCTGACAGGTTATTTGCTTTTAGCAAGATTAATCAAGTGGGAGTTTTTAAAAATTATTTTATTTTTGGAGAAAAGATAGGAATGTCTTTACTCAGCAGTCTTTGTTAAAAGGTCAGAAATTTCTCTGGACATAAACCTCTGCTGCTGAAGACACTGCTGAAGATAAATACTGTTTGGGAGAAACTTCAAAAAAACCCTATTAATATGCTATCAAGCCTCTCACTTCCCCATAGGCTTTTGAGGCCCCTTTTGAGCTTCAGCATGGTTATTACCAATAATCTCAGTCTCTTCCTGTGTTGTCTTTTGCAGACAGTTACGAGCTCCCTTTATCAGTACTCTGAGTGCAGGTTTGTTTACTCTGACCAAGCTCCAGATGCACTAAAACCTGGGCATGCTACCACAGTGATAAATAGATCTTACTAGGCTTAGTACTGTGGCTTTAACACCTGTTTTTTCTTTTAACTGGCTTTGTAGTTCAATGCCTCAGCTACTCACCAGGGCCGTACAAGTTGCTTTTAGCTGAGGGCGTTGGCAGAACAAGTTTATATGTGCCTGGAGAGCAGGCAAGGGGTTGTGTTTACCTTGGAAGACCTTGCTGATACACCTCAAGAAAGTGAATTTCCTTGAGCTCTGACTGTCAGCACTAAGGAAAAAGTAATTCAAAAACAGTCCCACTGACTGCAAAGGCCAGTGGAGTTCATTCCTGAAAATGAGTTCTTGTTGGAGAAGAGAATTGGAAATTTCTCCTAATGATAAGTGAGTTAAAAATGTAAAATGGGACAAAGAAGACAGAAGATAGAGAGGTGTGGGCAGGTGGAGAAAAGCTAAAAGTACAGCAAAAAAAAGGTGAGTGTGACAGAGAGATGGACAAGGGTTATTTTTTGAGTCATAGGCAGAAAATGCTTCTGGAAAAACTGCATCTGGGAATATTGATATCCATGCAGAAGCCTACACCTTGGTAAAGTCGGTGAATTTCAGGCTTGAAAGGCAGAGAGAAAAGTGTCAGATTTCAGATTACCTCGAAGTCCCAGACAAGTAAAACTATTTAGTGACTATTTCAGGTAATAGGAGTGTCTCAAAAGACTTCCACCTACAAAATGCCACCAAATGGAGAGTTTCTCTTTAATAACTCATCTTCCTTTAACTGCAGCTGCTCCAGGGGCCAGATATAGAATGACTACATTATAAATATCAGGTTTCCAGGGTAGACCAACGGTAAGCTAAAATGTCAGTTTGCCTAGTGCAAACACTTGACATACGTTGAGCAGAAGAGGGAGTAATGAGGTTGGAGACTCTCTCTTTGCTCCTGGTCATCTCTCTTTAGAATATTTTTCTGGGTACACGCTCGACAGGGGCTAGACGGCCGGTACCATTTCATCTCCTCTGTTCAGAAAACATTCGCCAACTTAATGTGCAGGGAGCTGAACTGCTAATGCTTTGTATGAACTTGCTCATGGCTGGACTGTCAGGATGATTCTGCTGTGGCTTTAATGAGCTAGCTGTGAGACCAATTACACCCTGTAAAAGATGTAATGGTTAATTAAACTACTGCAGTTGGTCAAACCTGAAGGCTACTGAAATACTGGGTGTGTATCTGGAAGTGAAGTGAGGCTGAAACACACACGAGTTCTTTCTCTTCCTAGATGCTTTGCTTTAATATGTCCAGATGAGATGAGAAATGGAATAAATTCAAGAACATTTCCTTTTTAAGAGACAGGGAGTTTACTTAATGATTCCAGACCTGCCCCTTTCATTCCTGTTTCTAATGCACCATCACTTTCACCTTTCTCGCATCAAAGAAGAGATGAAAATGGCCCCCCACGGAGATGGTGAACACTGCTCTAATAGTGCTAGCAGTGAGAGGTTGATTTCCAGTTTAATACTCGGCCTGTAAGCAGCAACTGCCTGATTTCTGCCCTTTCCCGTCTTGTCTCTCTGGGCTGTAGGTGACTGTGGCAGTGCTTCAGCCCCACGTTTGCCTGGCATGTTTGGCTACTGCACCTGCTGCTTTGGCTGGATGCCGAGGGGAGAGCGTGGGGGCTGCACTACCTCATTTTAGCTGATGGGCATTTTGGTGTCCCAGCTATGCTGTGCCTGTGAGGGAGGACTCGTGCTAACGTATTATCTCATGGGAGTATTGAGGTTCTCTCTGGTCATGAGTTCCTCTGAGCCTGGTGGCCTGGTGTTACAGGAGCTCATCACATCTGTAAGAAAAAGAGGCTGGGGTCTAGAGCCATCCTTCTCCAGTGGAGCTCAGAGCACTCCTGCCCAGCTGGAAGAAGGGGGAGCACTTCCACAGCAGCACAGAACAGGCAGAGAGAGATGTGCTAACACCAGAGGGAGAGACAGATCCCACCTGGCTCTGGGTACTTCCATCGGGACAGTGGTCAGGAGCAAGAGGTGCCACTGGACCACCTCTGGGAGCTTGCTCCCTCTCTGCCCTGGGAGCAGTAGCAGGAGCATTGCCACTGCCTGACAGAAAACTGCCTGGGACAGGATGGGTCAGGCCAAATGGCTGTGCCAGAGACGTTTCTGCTTAGCTTCTAAACTGCAGTAAAATCATCCACTGTGTGATTTTGTGTCTCTCGAAACATCAGAACTGCGTAACGGGGTAAAACGAGAGACAGAGGGAAAGCAGGAGATGCGGCTGTAAGAATGGCAGCCGGGTAAAAATTGGTCTGTGTGTTCACATGCCCTGTGCCTGTGTGGGGAAAACAAAATGTTTCAGTCTGTAATTACAGATGAAGCATTTAAAGGGCATATCTTTTAAAGCCTCTGTTTTCAAAGAACCACTTCGAAGCTCATGAGCAGAGAGGTGAGTATTTAACTGTAGGTTGAATGTTATTCTAGGCATGATGAGTACCCCTAAAAACAAACAAATAAAAGAGCCCCACCACAGAACAAAACCAAACACTAAATCTAGTAACAGCTGGTTGTTTTCCAAGCACAGTTTTTCAATAGCTGCTTGAGACAAGAAGGAAAAAATCCAGTCTCAAAACAACCACTTACAACTATTGCATGTAGCATCTACACTCTACCAGCTAGGGCTGGTAGTTCTTGCTTTTCATTAGTATAAATGCCCCTCCCCTACAACAGGGAATAAATGACAATTGATTTTGATACAAGCTAGCATTAGTTTTATTTAGCAGGTAAGTGAATGCTGCTTTCAAAAAAACCACCATAGAAACAGGTTTTGGGTTTGTTTTTTTTTTAATGAGAAACTATTAAATTTTCTTTTCGCGTATTGTATATTTGAGGAAATTGAAATGTTCAGTCAAAATGAATAAATGAATAAAATCTGGTAAGAAGTGTTGTTTAATAGGCTATTATGTGTCTTCATAGCATTATCATTTCTTCATTTCTTGGCTTTATTTGCATTTTTTTTCTCTTCAGCAGTAGCATTAATTTTTCAATCCCTTCTGCTCTGTGTGGGCTGTTGTCCAGTGACCTAAAAACTGACATGTGTTACAGTTTTCGAAACAATTACTGTTTATGCTTGGGGGGGGGTACAAGGGGTTATTATTTGAGGAGCTGACATAGTGTCATGCTTTTCTTTTATATATGTGTGTGTATTTATATATATATATATGTCACACTACATATATATGTGTGTGTGCAGCTTGTCTTCTGTAAATAATTAGACATGAAGTTTGTATTCAGGAAAACTGAATGAGTGAGAGCAGGAACTGATGTGAATTGGAATTGTAGAAACTTGATTTTGACTTTATCTGTCCTGCCTTTGTGAGATGAGGTTGTCCTCTGCTAGCAGCCAGGTTGGGGTATCCACTTCCCCTGAATGTTTGTAGTTGCATAAAAGAGAACTTGTGGCTTGAGCAGGATTTCACTTGGCTGATGCAGTGTCCCGTGACAAAATCAGTATTTTAAGATACCTGTGATGCTGAGGATTTTTAGCAGTTTTGGCACCAATATACAGCTTGTGGCTGAAGAATATAAGCTCACTGGGTGCAGTTACGGACTTGGCCTCTAATATATGAAACTAATTAGTCCTGTTTATTATATAAAAACACCTCCCACACCACCTAACCCACCAAATCAACCAATCACTATCCATCACCATGTGGTTGTGGATGTTGTCTCTGAGATCCTGTCACTGCCACTCATTGGAGGTTTGCCTTTGGAGGACCTGCAGAGCACAGAGCCTGCCCAGAGGACTTTTTTTTAAGTTAAAGTTATGATAGGGCCAAAATGCATAGCCAATGAAGCTATATGGCTTCAATTTATTTGTGTAAGAACTGTTAATATAAGCAGAAAAAAAGTAAAATATTTATCAAATCATGAATTATGTAGATCCTGCAGATATTACTAATTTACAGGCAGCAGAATAGTTTTTAGAAAAGAATGAATAAATACTAAAGTCTCACTTTGCTTTTATATGAGATTACAGAAGGCCTCATGTGATGAACTACTGTTGTTTACTTGTGTTCTGATGGTATTCTCCCTCCTTTAGCCTTTAAATTTTCCAAGTATAAGCCTTCTACATACCTAATACATGCATTCTTTAATTTTTGATGATTTGATTATTCATAATTTGTTGCTTTTTTCCAGCTGTTTCTGAATGCTTAAATATTAACCAAGAGGGGTTTTTTTTCCCCAATTTTTCTTTTGTTGCTACGCGAGCATCATTATAAATAAAACATTTTTTGTTTCCATATGTCAAAGATGTTTAGAAATAAACCTCTTTTTTTTTTTCAGTAATAGCTGGGAACACAAACATGCAGCCACCACTTCGTTAGATGTTCTTTTATCAGAAACCCAACTGTTTGATTAGTTCTATTTAGAAGATGCTGGAGGCTCTGATGCTCTGTGAGCACCTCTCTGCTCTTTAATGAACACTTCTAAATCCTCCAGCAACACAAAATTAAAGTCTTATTGTTTAAGCTGTTATGAGTAGCTCTGTCAAAGGGGCACTCATTTGCTGTGCTCAAGTTGACTTTAATCTGTCGGATGACACAGGTCCCCCTCTTCACGGGACTCCATCTTTACAGCATAAGCTTATTGCTCTCGCCTGAAATTCCATTTTGGACTTGTTCACTTGAATCACAGACAGGAAGGACATGAGGATATTTAAGAGATCATTTGTCATGTAAGTTGTGTCAGCACGTGAATCCTGTAGCACCAGTGGCACCTCTGCTGTCACACTGATAACAGCAAAGGCAGGTATGGTCTGTGATAAGGGACTGTGACCACACAGCAGGAGCACCCACGTTACACATGTGGTTTCAGTTTCATCTTGCTGTAGGCTTTGCGTCTAAGGTAAATAAACGCAGACCTTATCTCCGGTAGCCCAGATGCAGACAGAAGGCAAAGCCTTGCATTGATGCACCCGACTCAGTACAGAATAGTTAATGAATTTTCCTACATAGAGGCAAGGCATGGATGGGCAATTAGGTGTGATGATTAAGTAATTCTGTAACCTTGCTTAACCTTTTAAACAGTGTGAAGAAAAAAGGTTGCATTAGAAAGCAGAATAGAAATTGGTCTGGTGCACACAAAAGCTAATTTGTAAGGAGAGGGGAAAAAAAAAAGTGTGCTGCTCAAACACTCTGCCTGTATTGAGAAAATGAGATCAACAGAGGATTCAGACAGAGTGACTTAAAGAGGCAACAACATTTAAAACAGTTAATTCACAAGTATTGGGTAGAACATACACAACTAACACACTACTAATACAAACTTAGAGAAGTTAGTCAGAAAAACTTCTCCTTTTTCTCTTCCTATATCCAAAATACCTGCTAGCATCAGATAGGTCTGTGTTTTGAGTTTTTTACATTACAGAAGGAATTGAAGTACTCAGTAAATTGGCTGATATTGTTTAGTTCTGTAATGGATAAATCATGACAGGAAAAGAGTACATGTGAATTAATGAACGCAGTATTTATATCAGCCCTGCAGGGCAAAACGAAGAAAACATGCACATTAACAAATAGTTTAATAACCAGGAAGTGCAAAATAAACTGACTCCATAGAAACCCTAGAATGAGTAGGGATAAATATAACTTTAATTCCTTATTTGGGTAATTCTACAATTCTTTATGAGATTAACCTGTTACTGTGTGTTGGGTGATTAACCTGTTATACCTAGTAATTAGCCTTTTAGTTATTGTGTCTGTAAATCATTTTTCACTACATGCTTGCTCTAGGCTTGTGGACAGAAAAGCAAACTGGTCCTTCATGCATATTCTCAGACTTGGCTCTCTTTGTAATTCTTCTTCTGTCCTCAGGTTCTGAAGCTGCTCTCAGTTTTGGCTCAATTTCCATCCCAATCTTTTGTGCTTTTGTCATTCTCTCCTATGACTCATTCAGCTCTTTGCTCAAATGTGCAGATTATCTGAGATATTTTCTTCTTCTTCAGCTTAATTATTTTTAATAGTGCTTTCAGGTTACATTGAGTGAAATTAGATATGAAGTTTCAATCTACTATTAAACAATTTTAATAATTTTTGGATATTAAAGACATTAAAATTAGCTAAAGGTAGACTCTTTCAATGAGACTTGACTTTTTTATTGAAAAGCAAGTATTACATATTTGTTATGTTTCCTGTCCTCTGGATATTTCTTCAGAACATGAGACAGTATTTTATGGTTTCTCTTTTCATGTAACAGCTGTGTCCAGGATAGTTAGCAAGATATTATGTATCATCCACAGCATTTTTTTATGTGCTGGAGTTCTGTTGTAAAGCTGGCATTTCCATTAGAGTAGATCAGCGTGTTTCAGTCATCAGATGCCTATTACAATTATTTTATCACTTTTTTTTTTCCCAGCAGAGTAATAGCTTTCTCATTGATCTGGACATACAACTGATAGATGGATATAGGGATGGGCTGTAAGCAGCAGGCTCCAACTGCATTAGATTGATGTATCAGGCAGCTTCCAGCTGGGTGTGATAGGAAGATTACAGGGCTCCAACTGTATCTCTCTACAACTCAAAGTAAACCATGTAAAATCTATCTGAGAGATTCAGCATTGAATCCTCCAGAACTTCCCGTTACAGCGGATGCAGGAAATACTGAAAAGAGAACCTTAATTTTCAAAGACACTAAGGTTCAGCACATCATCAGCATACGTACTGTGATTCTATCTGTAGGTACAGATCTTTGAGACAAAAATAATGAATTAAATTACCCAGAAAAACTTTCCCACTTTGTTTCCAGATGCAGAAGTTATTTTCCTTAATAATAGTGACAACAGGTGATACTGATAACAACCAAATTGCCCAAGGAAGCATGAAGTGCCACAGTGTTCCCAACTTACTCTTGACTTTCTTTTGTTTGCCACCTGCAGCCTCTGTCCAGCAGTAACCCCAAACACAGGTTTATCTTTCAAAAAGCCAGATGGTTACAAGAAAGTGTCAACAAGTCTTCTGGCCTCTTTTATATCCTTTATAAAATACTATTTTCATTGACTATATTTAGTATAAACTCTATCTGCTCGTGTGACACGTGTAAAAATTGCACTCTGAGAGACACCACCAGTATATAAATTGACTAATTTTCCCTCTGTACTTCCAGTCAAGTTTTAGGAGATATTTATGCAGCATAATTTAGTGTTTGTAGGGACAAAATTTTGTAATTGGATATCAGTCCCTGAAGACTGGTCAAAGGAAAACCAATACAAATATTGACTAGTTTGCAAGTGTTAGAATGACAAAGATTTGGTTTTTCTTCCCAGACAAACTTGTATTTCATCTCGACTTTAGGACCTAGCTTCACTAATTCCTTCGGCACAGTCTCATACAATTAATTTTATTTGAAATCAAGTGGTCAAAGGTTCAGGATGAACCTACATGTCCATATTGGTGGTACAAAAATAGCAGCCTTAGCATAATACTGCTTTTCCTCATTTTTTCTTTTCCACAGATCTGCCCTTTTGCAGTCTTTGCTTGAGACTGTACTGTTTACTGAGTCACTAACAAATACAGATTCCTGGTTTATTTGAGGCTCTGAGAAAGACAAGTGTAATATATGCAACAGAAACACTTGTGTAGTGTAGTTAATCTGTTTGTAAAGGTTTGGGATTTTTATGATAAACAACATTTTTGTTAAATTAGTACTGCAGTAGTTTAATGTGAAGAATTCTGTAAAATCCAGTAAATAGTTAGAAGATCTAGGAGAACAGATCCGAGCTTGGTAGGATCCCATGGAAAGCTGCCCTGGAGGGCAGAGAGGCTCAGAGCACAAGGACAGCCCTTCCCAACCTGCAGAAAATCAAGCAGTTGTGACAAGAAGTCAGCATAAGCAGAGCTCACATATAAAAACATGTCGCTGTAGAGCCAGGAATGGAGAGATGTAGCAACACACACATCTGAAAAGAATGTGAAAGAAGGAATTATTTATTAATTTTACAATCATTTTTATATAGTCCAGTTCCATAAAGCGATTGGACAATGTTCACACTCCTCCTAGGGTGATTGGTTTAGGTTCTGTCATAGCCACGGTAAAACATTTTCTCAGTGTACCATAAACAGAACTTAGCAAAACACCAGATGTGAATATCGTCTGCATAAACTATCTTACTGTTTTCATATCTTGTGTGAGAAAGGAAAGGTTCTCAAAGAATTAGTGCAAGAAGCTGGAAAATTCATCTGCTAGCAGCATTTCAGTATCCACAAAAACAAGTGTACCAAAGGGAGTAGAAGCTGTGGGCTGCTCGGGAGGAACCTAGATGGACTGTCCAAGATTGCATGGATGGAGAAGGGATGTAGGAAAGCCACAACTTGGCTGAAGCTGAAACTGGGAAGGATGTGAGGACCAAAGTACAAGTTTCTGTACATAGTCTTCAGCAAAAGGAAGGCTGAGGGAAATGTGAGCCCACCCCACAAAGGAGCAGGGGACATGCTGACTGATTGGTCACCTCAGATTTTTCTGTGTCTTCCTGTTTTTTCCTGTTAAATTCTGCCCTTAGCTCAGCCTCTGAGCCAAGTGGCAGAGCTTGGGGGAGTGAAGAGTTACCTACAGTGGAGAAAGATCAACACTGATGGCTTTTAGGCGAACTGGGCATCCCCAAGTCCGATGGACCAGGCAGGCTGCACCAGAGATGGGGGGAGGCTGACGGGGATCCCTGCGAGGCTGCTCACTGTCACCTTCAAAGAGGCTCACAATGACAGGAAAGAGGCAAACATTGCTCCTCAAGAAGGACAAGGAAGAGGATCTAGGGGATGTTAGGCAGCAGATCCTCCTGGAAACCATTTCCAAACACAAAGATCAAGGAGGTGATTTGTAACAGCCAGCATGGAGTTACCATGGGCAAGATGACCTTTTGGGTTGCCTTCTCTCATGGGTTGTCTGGCTGTGTGGGTAAGGGGAGAGCAGGTGATGTTGCCTACCTCTGACTTTAGCAAGGCCTCTGACCTTGTCTTCCATAGTTTCCATCCAGAGAGACTGGTGAAATATGAGCTGGATTAAAAGAGGGGTGAGAAATTGCTGAGAGGGATCAGGGGACATTTTGTTGCTGTGCCTGATGGGGAGGTGTAAAACAGGCAGAGCCAGGCCCTTCTCAAGAGTTGTATGGCAAAAGGAGAGGCACCAGACATGAGCTACAGTGCAGGAAATCGGTATCAGGGGTAAGGGAAATGTTTTTCACTGTGAAGGTACCCAAACAGAGGGGCAGAGGCCCAGAGAGGTTGTTGGGATCCCCTCCCTTGGCCCTGTGCAACCTGCTGTAGCTGATGCTGCTTCAAAGAGGTCCCTTCCAACCTGAGTCACTGTCCTTCTCATCAATTTCAAGGAGTATTGAGCTTTTACTTCCCTGCAAATTTGCAGGGGTGTAAAGGAACACAACAGAGTGTAGTATCATTTTAAGAACTAGTTTTAAAGAACGGGTGAAGATGCTGTCTGTGCTGTGAGGCAGCAGACCAACCCCGAGTCCTAGAATGACCCATGCGAGTGGGTATTACTTGACCTGCATATAAATCTGCCTGAGAAAACAGCATCATTCCCCCTGTGTACACACATGCAGTTTCTCACTAGGTAATTAGGGCTGCCTTTGTTAAGGTGAAGGAAAAACTGAGAAGGGGAGGATGAAAGCTGAGGGCTGCAGCAGTGATGTAACCACCTTTCCTCCCAGTGGCATTCACAGCAGTACCGAAATTCAGAACAAAGGCAATTTACTGAATCTTCTTCTATACCTTTTTAGTAAGTGAGACTGGAACTTTAGACTTCTATGAAAACTGAGCTAATTTAGTGTGCTTTGAATAAATATCTGATGAGACTGTTGCACCAGATTATTGTAATTGCAAAGAAAGACGAAAAGACTTGTAAATGCAGTAAAAATGAACAAGCTTCCAATATGTGCACCTAATTTTCTTATTCCTGGAATGCTGCCTCAAGCCTTCCCAGAATAAAACAACCATTATTTCTGAAGCTATAGCTAAATTGAAAGAATATTTTGCCAAGCAACTATTTGGAGACGTCAGTTCATCTAAATGAAAAAAAAAAAGAACTCAAAACCTAACAACTACATAGCAGATTTTGTAAAGTGTCTAAAATTGATTTTCAGATGTGTGTCTAGGGAATAACAAGAAATTTGGATGTCTGAAGCAATTAGTGTATTTCCAAAAGGTAATGGAGGGTTACTTTCTTTTGTATAAATATGAAATACTCACTCAGTGATAAAGGACTTGCAACCCAGTTTTTCTGCCTTGTGTAAGCATTTCCAAAGCTGTACAGTCTTCAGAAGTGAACCCAAAAAAGTAAAAAAAACTTTTGACTCTTTTGCTCTGTTAGTTTTTCTCCCAGCCTTCAATTGAGTACTTCATAAATTTTCTGAGGAAGATGTTTTACTGTCTAGGGAGCAAGCAATAAAAAGGCTAACTCAAAGCAAAGCATTTAAAATAAATGTCAGTTTAGGGCAGATGCTTTAAAAGTGGTATTTAAAATGAATAGGCTAACAATAAACATTTGAAAAATAAAGTTTGCAGCAAAATCACAACAGTACCCACACTGAGCTCTCTAAGAGGAAATTTAATTTGCATTTGTTTCACTGTAATTTCTGGCTAATTCCTAAGCACAAGAGAATTAGTTTCAGTGGAACAGTAAGAATGAAGTATTGAAGTTTCCTTGAGTTATCATGGGAGACTTAATTTGGCTCACGTTCCTGTCTAAGGCACTGCTCCTGCCTTTATTTATCCTTTTAGTCGATTCCAGTAGGGCTGAGTAGTATATTGCCTTTTCCTATTAGTAATTGCTGCAGTGCTGTTGTCCCACACTCTGAGAACAGGTCTGAGAAATATCCCTTCTAGGTTGAGTGGAATTTTTCATATGCATAGCTATTTATGTGGAAAAGTGTTCAAACTTGAAGCCCAACTGTTTTCCAGGGAAATAATTCTCTGTCATAGCTTGTAACTATTTAAGGTTTTTAATCATGCTGAGATAAATTGAGTGAAAGAAAATAATTTACTTTCAATCATAAAATCTGGCTGCTCTAGTAAGCACTAAGTTAGTGAGTTTATTAGGTTGAAGACATAGGTATCTATTTGTATTTATGCTCCTAGAATGTTCATGTTATGAAGAAACACCTTCTGTCATTCAGAATTTCTGTAGCATCTCTGGCAGAACTCCAGGCAAACTTACAGACTGCTTTTCAGACAAATATGATGGTAAACTAAAGCTGTCATATTAATTCATTTTAGTGCTGAGCAAACTACTTCAGGCTAGATAAGGATCTATATTACATCTATTCTGAACCTGGGCCAATTCCTTATTTTTAGAACTGAAATCAAGTTCAAATCTTGAGGTCTTGAAACATTTTTCACTTCTGGCAGACCTGAAATTCCAAGCGGCCAAGTACCACATAAGACTAAGCTTGTAGTATTTTTACCCTTGAAAGTAGTAAGGATTTCTAGAGGAAAGATTTTGGTGGTGTAGGCTTTTTTGTTTATTCTTGAGCGGGTAGGGGTGTTGTGTGTTGACGTTTTTCTTGTTTGGTTGGTTTGTTTAGGGTTTTTGGATGTGTGGGGGTTTTTGGGTTCTTTTGGTTGGGTTTGGGTTTTTGTTTGGTTTTTTTATGCTGTTGAGTTTTGATTTGCTTTTGTTTTGGGTTAGGTTATTTATTTATTTATTTATTTATTTTCTGAAAGATCTTTTTTATCTTGGCAGTGAGAGCTAAAACTACAGGTAGAACTTAGCCAGCATTCTGGATAACTGCAAACATATGGCACTGCTCCTGTGGTTTATCTGAGATCAGATTATTTTGTACCTGAAAGATTATCTTGTATAGATGGAAGAAGTGTTTATCTTTTCTATTTGTAGTACACAAATCAGTTGTTTAAAACTACTTCTGTGCAGAATAGATTCTACAAATCAGTTATAAATCATCCAGAGAAAGAGTTGTAGCATATGTTTTCCTCTACATGTTGTACCTGAGAACCCCTCATAAACTCTGAAAACATTGGCCTTGAGAGACTGTTATAATTGCCTATGACAAGCATGCTTAAAAGAGCAGATAATTTCCATACATTTCAAGCTGAAATAGGATTTGAGAGATTAGTATTTGTGAGTGATTAAGTGGTAGTTATGCATAGCATGCCTGCCATATGTGTTTGAGCATAACAATATGAATTCAGTTCAGACCTCACATGATGGACATGGTTCTGTTTATTTTGCCATTTTGAACGAGTCTCTTGCTGGTTTTGGTGCCTTTCCTGGGCTAAGCAAGTCTGGCTTCCCGAGCTGTTCCTCACAGGGTTTCTGCTCCTGCCCATACCATTCTGGAGCTCCCCTGGACTCTCTCTAGTTTCTCCTTGTGTCTTGTATTGGGTTTGTGTGGCAAAGCTTTGGTAGCAGGGGACCTACGGGGTTGGCTTGTGTGAGAAGCTGCCAGAAGCTTCTGTGGTGCCTGACAGAGCCAATGCCAGCTGGCTCCAGGATGGACCTGCCTCTGATCAAGGCCCAGCCCGTCAGGCACAGCTGTAGTGCCTCGGGGATAATGTAGTTAAAAGGGAAAGAAAAGTTACTGCACTGAAGCAGTTGCAACCAGAGGAGAGAGGAGTGAGAGTATGTGAGAGCAACAGCCCTGCAGACACCAAGGTCAGTGCGGAAGGAGAGGGAGAAGGTGCTCCAGGTGCCGGAGCTGTCCGTGTTGAGGAGCATGGTGAGGCAGGTGTGGAGGTCCACGGTGGAGCAGGTATGTAGCTGTGGCCTATGGAATACTGCACACCAGAGCAGGTGGATGCCCAAAGGAGGCTATGAGCCCTTGGGGATCCTGTGCTGGAGCAGGCTTCTGGCAGGGCCTGTGGCCCCATGGAGAGAGGAGCCCATGCTGGAGCAGGCTGGCTGGCAGCACTTGTGACCCCTCAGGGGACCTACGCTGGAGCAGCCTGTTCCTGGTGGCTGCATCCTGTTGGAGAGACTCAGGGGGAACAGCTTGTGCAGAACTGCAGGCTGTGGGAAGGACTCCCACTGGAGAATGCTGTGAGGAAAGGGTGAACACCGCAATGTGCAGAACATGGTACAGGGCTGAATGAAGGCTTATATTCTCTAATGTCCTCTAATGATACAGCCTTTGCCTTAACCGAGCCGCTGCTGTCTGCTTCTGCAGTTAGAGTGGCCCTGTCTGTTCTGATGTCTCGGCAGGGGAAGCAAATTGATTCATCAGTAGTTGATTTCTGAGCCTGTAAATCTAAGTCTGTGGAAACCACTTTATTAAAAGCTAGTGGCATATCATACCCATCCTCTGGAACACAGAGTTATTTTATGTTCAATCTTCTCAACAGTTAAAGGACTTTGGTTTCTCTGTTTTTATAGATAATGACCATGAGACTTACTTTTGTCAGATTGAAATAATAACTTCATTTACCATTTGCTATTCAGTAATAAATTGATTTGGAGAGGAGTGACTAAAACATGCAGATTATTTCAATGCAAGATATATGGATTTGTGTAAGTCCAATACTTCGTGATCAGATGATGAAGGAAAAAGCACTCTGGCAGCTCTTGATTTTTAAAGTTCTGTTTCTATTTATAAATTCTGTTAAGAAGGCACAGCCTAAGCAGAAAGACAAATTCAAATCACACTTTTTATGTAATAGTGCTCATTTCTCTGAGGATCTGAAATGTCCCATTCATCAGATCTGTTATCTCTTGGCTTGATGAGCACTTAAAGCTGAAACATGTAGCTATCTTAATCTACTTTGAGATATAGCACTTTTGGTTACGTAAATTAGAACCCGCACTAAGGGAACCACATAATTTCTTACACTGGAACAAAGCAGTCCTGATGAAGTTAGACATTTTTCTACCTCTTGTTAAACTAATTAATTTTTGAAACCCCATTTGTTGTTATTTTTTATTGTTTTTTCCCCTTCCTAATGGAAGATAAGGAGTCTGAAAGAAAAAAAGCCCCACAAAACTATCTCAGAAGATTTTACCTGATGAATTTGACATTATAATCAATTTTGTGTGCTTGTTGGGTGTTGCAAATGGATGAGAGAGGGATATTAATGGTAAGATAGTTGTGGAAATGAACAAATCACAAGTGCAATCAATCTCACTTGTGTCTTCAGGGAGGAGCGTACCGCAGGGTTTAGCATGAACATGACATCTTGACAACTCAAGGTTGTTTCACTTTGAAAAGTGAAGCCATGTGGTGGCAGGCATGTGGTGGCAAGATCGTAGCCCAGAAGGGTAACTGGGGCAGTTTGTGCCTCACAGAGGAGGCGTCAGTGACTGCACAGCGCTGGGTGCTCTGGGGGTTGCCCCCCAGGAACCTTCAGCCTTGTGTGGCAGCCCCCAGGGATGGTCCTCCTGAGATCCAGCCCGAGCCTCCCGTGTGTCTCTTTATGCCCCCTGTTCCTCACTCTCCCACCTTGCACCACCGGTTCAACATTCTTAACATTGATCTTAAGGATAGAAAGAGTATCAAGTGGAAATACTTGGGAAGAAAAGTGGAAAAATGCTTCTTGGTAATAAGAGGTAAAAAAACCTCGTAACTTCTATCAAAGTACTTACAGTTTGCACTGTTGCAGTTGTTTTATTCTGTGTGGTTACGCCTGTGTTAAGATGTATTTGTTTTCATCAAAGATGGTGAGACCCAACAGATGTAGGAGGAAGATTAAATAGCAACAAAAAGCAAGCAAACAAAAGCCTTGTCTTAAAGTATGTTTTCACATATGAAGCAGTAATTTTGTTCGGAGGAAAAATAAAGCCTCCAGTTCTGTACTACTACTTGAAAATGCTTATCAGTGCTTTTTGTTTGTAAGTGTCATGGGGTTTAAGGACCTGTTAAGGCTGATGTAAATGAGATTTTCTGATAAAGTGAAGCCAGGGGAAAACTGACATCTCTTTCAAGGTCCTCAAGAGATGTGACTTAAGGACGAGAGGGTCAGTCCTTCCCCCTCAAGATCCTGCTGTCCATCCCACCTAGGAAGACCCAGCTGACCCATGGTTCTCCCTGGCACCTGGGGCAAACGTGGTTGGTGTCAGTCAGGAGCGAAGGCAATGTGGCCCTGGTGGGGGCCATGGTGATTTTCAGATGTGTGAGGTGTTGGCATAAAATGCTGCATTGTGCAGATGTACAGAAGAAGCAGCTTGTTGTGAAATAGCTTTGGACAGCCAAGGAAGTCACTGCTGAAAGGGTTTCACCTCTGACTGATCTGACAGGAGTTGTTTGGGTCCTGGTCTTTTCTGTATTTGTTGACTCAATTCACAGAATCACACAGAATATTTGAATTTGGAAGGGATCCCACAGAGATCATCGAGTCTAACTCTGAAGTGAATGGCCCATATGGGGACCAAACCCAGGACCTCGGCGTTACTAGCACCGCTAGTATATATGCTATAAACAAAATGATGGTACACTTCCTCGAGTTCAGGCCCCTTGTCGATCGGGGGAGAGTGCAATCTTCTGCTTCTTATTATGGTTTTATAGATGGCACGTGGTAGGTGTAGGCATGACACTGACTTTGCGTGACTACATGCTTGGGTTTTATCAAAAATCATCTCTCTGGTTCATCAATTTATTTCAAGAAACAATAGCAACTGCCACTTGCATTTTATAGAAAAATGAGATGAAACCTGGTTTCCTATCTTGAAGCTCAGGAAAATGTAAGTTATATAGAGCAGTAACATGAGCATAACTTGGTCTCTAAAATTTTAAGAACGCAAAGACAACAGTTTGCAAAGCATTAGCCGCATCTGAAAGCAATTAATTAAATTAAATGGAACAATGAACCACTTCTTGTAACTGTACTCCCTGGTTTGTGACAAATTGGTTAAGTCAGTTGTATTAATGAGGTCAGCCTGTTCTGAGATATTTGATTCTAGAATTAATAAGGTCCAAAGTTCTTGAATTAGGAGTTGCCATCTTCTGCTCAGAGGTTGTAAAAGCCCCATTGAGGCACCTTTAATATGAAGGGCTGTAAGATTTTTAGTACAACACTTCAGCTTTTGACAGCATGCCATATTGGGTACCCATGAAGTGAGCAAAATGCAGCAATAATAAAAACCTGGGTTTCTGGCAAGAGTTAGAGGATTGAACTGGTTGCTGTTGTAGGAGAAGGTTAATGTATTTTGAGGCAATTTTAATTTTATGAACCTGATCTTATCTGAAGCTCATGGTACTGAAAGCATGTGACCAGTCTGTGTCCAAAAGGAAAGGGGTGAAAAAAGTTCTCCATCCATAAGAAATTGTAAAATAATGTAAACTAATAATACATTGTGTAATATATTGTTGAATATATTGTTTAAATGTTTATGTCAACATTTAAAGGTTTTTTTTTTTTCAGACTGAACTCAGAATCTTAAGGAACTTGGTCAGGTTATAGAAGTATTACTTTTGTCTCCTCCAGAGAGGAAACAAAGCCAGAAAACATATTTGACACTAATTTGCTAGTGGCTAAGAAAGAAGAACTCTATTTCTGTTTAATCCTTTGAATTTCCTTTTGCTCCTTTCACATGACCCAAATGAACTTTGAAGGTTGCATGTCCCTGAGCTTTAGGAAAAGGAACTACTAATTTTAGTAGTAGTAAACCTTTTTGAGAAGTACATTTTATACTGTCTGAGAAAAGGCAAACTACATGAATGTATCTTCTATGCCTATTGGCCTATTCTAATAAATAAACTATTGATCTATCTGCAGCCTCTTCCTAAAAGTTAAGCTATAAATAATTCAATTAGTCCATTCCAAACTTCTGGTAGAAGGCCCTTTATTTGCATTTTATGGCCAACAGCACCCTGCAAAAACCACACCAAACCCCAAACCTCTATGTTCATGGTTTTACCCAAAAGGGATGTTGAGATAGCCATCTGTTGTTCTGTGATTGAAGGGATGTGTACATTCTTGTAATTATGATAGCCTGGAGCTTTGCAATCTTTGCAGTTTGCATACAGGAATTTTGTGGGGAGGGGAGAAATGGAAGAAAAGGTAGTTGAATAAAGATGTGCAACTCAATTCTGTGTACATGTATGTAATCTGTACACATCCAAGCACAGGAAAATTTAATTTAATTTAACTTGAGTTAAAAAATATGTTCTAAATAACTTCCTGTAAATAAATGTGTCTTTAGTGTCCATGCCAGTAATTCTTTGACCTGAGTCAGTTGACTAACACAGCATCAAGTCTCAGTTTATTGCTCTTCAGTTTTCATTTTCTTTTTTAAAGATTGACATCCTAATCCTTGGTTTTCATCTTTTATATGTTATGAATAAGAAGTTGGAAATAACGTGAACATTGCTTTCACATCCATAGGCTCTGCTGTGGAAGGTAAACTGGACTATTTTACTTTAAAACACTGAGTCTGAAGCTGCTGTACCAGGGGAAGCTTGACAAAGCACGGCCGATGGAGCTGACATTTGAAGAACTGGGCTGTTGTGTCACAAGTTAGGCCAATAGATGTCAATCTAAATCCTGCAGAGAAAAGCAAACTAATGAGTCAGAAACGTACTGGTGCTGTATGTTTGCCCTCCAGACCTGAAACATTTGGTGGTCTCAGGGAAAGAATAACTTCAGGAGACTCGACTTGGAATTTAATTTTAACTGTTTTCAAAGGTTGTGATGCTTTAAGAGGAGGTACTGTTTATCAGTCATAAAAAAAGAATGTGTTGCAAGTATTGTTGTGCCTTAAGCAGCTCACTTCCCTCCTCTCACTCCTCCAGAGTGCCCAAAGAGTGCACGAAGAGAACTAAATTACAGGGAACTGCTTTGTACAGTGTGACCCAATAAATTACTTCTGTCGCATTAGCTAGAGATACCTTTTGAGAAGGTGCATTTGTGCAGTTTCTTTAATGATGATTTCTGTGTCATATATAAAAAAGTCCTTCCTAACTGCCTGCCTCTGGGGCAGGGAGCTGGCAGTGAGGGCAGTGAGGAAAGGGGACAGGACTGGCAGCCTGGAAGGCCAAATGTGCAGGATGATTCCTTTTCCTGGCCATTATGGGCTTCTGTGTCCTGCCTCAGGTTGTCCACTAGAAGCCGTGGCTGTGTGTCCTCATCAAATGCATATGGGTTTACCTGAAAATTGCCTACCCTCCACAGAAAGGTTTAACATACAGAAAATACAGTGCAAAAGCAAAATAAGCACAGTGCAGATGTTCAATGTTGTAACCACTGTAGGAGCTAGAAAAATGGTTGTATATGATGGTTGCTATTTTAGGAAAAGGGTTTTTTTTCTTGTTTGTTTGTTTGCTTGGGGTTTTTTTTTGGTTTTTTTTGTGGACCCTGTGGCCTATGCCTTAGCTTATACAATAATTTACACATTCTGTGAGCCACTCAAAGTCTTCAAACGTCTTCAAATGCACTGTCATATCACCTCTTTAAAATGGCCTTCTCTATCCTCAAATGTTTGTTACTTGCTCTTTAGGTCAGCAGCTGTTCCTTTTGTGTGTGTACAGCAGCAATTCTGCAGGCTCTGAGCACCACTGGTGATTTACAATTGCTTAGACAGCTAAAAATAACTGGTCAGGGTGAAACTCTGCTTCACGGCACCCCCCTGCAATTACCTGCAATTATTCAGCAATTACCTGCTGAATCATAGAAAGGCTTGGGTTGGAAGGGACCTTAAAGATCACGTAGTTCCAACCCTCCTGCCCTGGGCAGGGATGCCACTCACTAGATCAGGTTGCTCAGGGCTCCATCCAAGCTGGCCTTGGACACTTCCAGGGACGGGGCATTCACAACATCTCTGACAGCCTCCACTGCCTCACCACCCTCTGAGTAAAGAATTTATTTCTAACCTCAAATCTAAACCCGCCACCCTCTTTCTCTTTAAAACCATTGCCCCATGCCCTCTTACTCTCCGTCTGTACATAAAGTCCCTCTCCCTCCTTTTTATAAGCCTCCTTCAGGTGCTGGAAGGTTGCAGTGTGGTCTCCCTGGAGCCTTCTCTTCAGCCCTGGCTCTTTCCTTATGGGATGAAACATGTACATTACGGTTCCGAAGGGGTGTTTTTTGTTTGTTTTTATAAGGAAAACACTAACTGTAGGTAGTTTTCCTGACCTGACAGCCTTCTGCTTTGCCAAGTCTGAGAGTTCCAAAAGCAGGGAAGATCTACTTGAGGATTACCACTGTTATATAATTCTAAGGCAGCCCCCTCTGGGATATCCAGAGACGGGGAGGATATGCAAAGATGCAGTTCGCTCTGGCTTTGTCAGCCAATTATTCCAGGTTGGTTGCAGTGATCGGCTTTTATTAATATTATATATTGCACTGGAGAAGATGACAGTCTTCAGGCAGTTCCATTAGGGGTTTAAGTTAATTTTACTTCTGTAGAATGAAACAGTGATGCAAAATAAGGGGCAACAATGGTGCAGATATCAAAATGTCAGCTTGTTTTCTGAAAGTCATCATGGCAAAACTGGGAATTTTTAGTATAGTATTTTAATATAATGGGAGTGTCTGTCTCAACATCAGTGTGTCTAAAATACATGGCATTTTACTGCTTTTGTAGGAATGGTCAGAGGCAATAAATGGTTTTTAAATCAGAAAATGTTTACTAAGTAGGAGATTTAAATTTATATGATTTACAGAGGCATTGAAAGCCCATGGCATTTCCAGGTATTTTTGCATGTCCTTTGAATTCAGACTTGTGCTTTTCTGACAGATTATGCTGGATCATTTTAATATGTACCAGGTGTTTTCAATGAACATTTTTAAGTAAAAGCTTAAAAGCTGTGGTAAACCTCCAGTAATACCTGAACTTTTCTTAATCAAATGGTAGGCAAAAGTAGCAGCAGGGAAAAAACATTGGAAAAGAAGTTCTAATGTGCTCTGATGAGGTTCTTGGTAGAGTTTTGATGATATCTACTCTGTTAGAAATGCTAGTGATTAGAATTGTCTGGAGTCAAGAAAACCTCCACCTCCACCTTTTCTTTAAAGATGATGTGAATATATAAGTGTTTTGAGTAAATATACAAGCTAAGCTACTGTTATTGGAAACAGAAATCCCACTATGTATGTAAGGCTTTGGATCGGTTGTTTTTGATTTTTAACTTGAGTTTCTTTGGGTTTTTTTTTTGATTCTGCCGATCTGGAGTTGAGTGTACTTCTCAGGTGACCAGCAGCAAACACTTATGATCCACTTCAGAACCTGAAGACTTTATCTTCCTTATATCTGTGAAATAAACGACATCATGTACAACATGATCACAGATCTTACAGAAGTAGATGACAGGATGACAGTATGTTTCTCACAGTTCAGATGGCTGCAACAGAGAATGTAATGAGCCATAATGGTATAATTTTTCATGTTAGAATTTTAATATTGTGTTTTCTACAGCTCTTAATATATCATGCATTAAACATGTTTCAGAAACCACAGTGAGTTATGTATTCATAGTATCAATAAAGGAAAATAGTCTGACAACCACATGGAGTGATGAAAATCTGTCCTAAGACCCCTCTCTGTTCTTTTTCTTTGAAGTTGTTGAAAGGAAAGATAACAACCTGGAAGAACCTCACTTTTAAAAGGTGTTGTGGTCATAAGTCAGGGGTAATAGCTTGGTGTCTTGTGCTGCTGGCTTGGTTACAGACATAGCCCAGAGTGTCTGGACTTCATACAAGAAGAGAGGTCACTGTACTCAACCACTGCTCCTGCCTGAAGGGGAAATGATAGCAGGGAGCTGCTCTTTTTGAGTGTGGCTTCGAGTACTTGTCAGAGCCCAGGTAGAAAAGGGCAATTTTGTTTGCCTTCTGGAGGAAGATTAAAAATAGGATTTTTGGAATCCTGAAACCAATTTTTCTGGGGAGTAGAGTATTTTTGAGCCAGTAATGCTGTTGACTGCATATCTTTATCACAGATACCTCAAAGCTGTCATGCCAGAGAGCAGAGTGAAAATAGTGTCAACAAAAAAATAAAATGAGAAATTACTCTTCCATCAACCCATCGCCTGAAGTCATAGATGGTGTTGATTGTGTCTTGTCTTAGCAGCATATACAAGGGAGGTAAATTGCAGTAACAATAGGAGACAGCATATCTGATTCTACTGAGAAACACAGTTACAAAAACTACCATATCACATTTATTTGGATTAAGTTTTTGAAAACTCTCAGCAACAAGGTGACCTTTTAGTTGATTAATCCCAAACTGGAGATTATTTTTTTTGTGAAAGAAAAGCAGCAGACTCAGAAAAATGAAAAAAATTGCCAGTCACTCAGAAGGCAGTGGTGTTTTCTAGGACCTGGTCTTCCTGGCATGGGAAGAAGAAATAAAGGAATTGCTGAGAGACCCCACTTTACAGCTTTTTGCAGAGCCAGCTGCAGCCCTGATGGCAAGAGAAGATGGATGGGCTGCATGGTGGGTTTTCACCCACTCTGGTACTTAGTAGAGTAAGGAAAAAGCTCCTGTTTCCCAGTTGCTGCACCTTGGCACAGCTGCTCCTTCGCTGTTTTGTTCTCATGAGACCCCGCCTGGAGTCCTGTGTCCAGCTCTGGGGCCCCCAACATAAGAAGAACGTGGACCTGTTGCAGTGAGTCCCGAGGAAGGTCATGAAGATGGTCAGAAGGCTGGAGCACCTCTGCTATAAGAAGGTTGGGGTTGTTCAGCCTGGAGAAGAGAAGGTTCTGAAGAGACCTTAGAGCACATTCGGTGCCTAAAGGGATCTACAAGAAAGCTGGAGAGGGACTTTTTAAAAGAGCATGTAGTGATAGGACAAGAGGGGAATGGCTTTAAATGGATAGAAGGTAGATTTAGATTAGATACTAGGAAGAAATCCTTTACTAAGTGTGGTGAGACACTGAACAGGTTGTCCAGAGGATCTGTGGATGACCCATCCCTGGAAGTGTTCAATGCCAGACTGGATGGGTCCCTGAGCACCTCCTCTAGTGAGTGGCATTCCTGCCCATGGCAAGGGGGTTGGCAGTAGATGATCTTTCAGGTCCCTTCCAGTGCATCCCATTCTGTGATTCTGTGATCCCCCCTGGGGTCCCTCCTCCAGTGCTGAGGCCTGGAGCTGGGGCACTGCCTGCCCTGGGAGAGAATGGGAAGCCAGGTCTCATGAGGGCCAAACTTGTCACCTTGCAACAACTTGACAGGGCTGCATCTGCTTATTAATGCATCTCGCAGTGGAACTGTTTGTTCTCTGTGTCTCTTAAGAGGATTTTCCTGTGTTACAGTGTCAAAATCCTGCATAATTTCTGCCTGATTTTCATGGAGGCATAATCAGACTTTTTACTCGGCTCCATCCCTGAAGACAGTTCTCTACTGCTGTTCTCTTAAAATAAACCAGTTCTTTAATGAAACCTCCTGTAATGAACTGCACTGTCACTGTAATTTTGTTTATGAAAAAATATGAAAGACATCAAGGGAACTACAGTATACATGTAATGTTATTATAAGAGTCCTCCTGCCAATACTGGAAACCACAGTTCAGCTCTTTGAGAAGATGGAATATGTTCGTGTGCAATGGAATTACAGTTCAGTTTATGTTTCTTGGAAACTTAGTACTTAACATTTATTTGACGATGTCTCAGATCTCCTCAAATGTTAATTGAAATAGATCTGCAAGGCTGAGATATTGGAACATGCCTTCTCCAGAACATTTTATTCTGAATTGGGTTTCTTTATTGTCTTTTAGCTATTAGGATCGTATTAACCATTAGTACTGGTATTATTTTACAGACTGAGCATTAACTTGGTTCTAAATAAGAAAAATATTTAGCTTAGCAGAATTATATTGCAATCTTACAAATTCATAAGAGCATTCTGGTGTATATCAATGATAATAAAGCTTACACTAAGCTACAGTGGAACCAAGAATAAAGCAAAATGAAAACAAGGGATAAAAAATTAAGAGTGGCTTGACCGAGGAGAAGCCATATATAGTTTATAGCCTCATTCTTCTGCCTTCTCTGGGGTAAAACTTGCATTTGATTTTTGTAGACTTCTTCCTGAGTAATGATTAAGGGATTAGGTTCCTATTTTAGTGGTTTCTCAAAAGTTTTAATGTGTCATAGGTGAAAAGATGTCTTTCCATTATTTTAACCAAATGACTGGGATGAGATCTATATAAATAATTTACTCAAAATTGTATGCTGGCTGCATCATGCAATAAAAAAAAAAAAGTGAAAAAAAGGTAATTTTTTCTCTTCCTGCAAAAATCAAGAATTGGCATCCTTTGAAAAGCTCCTTATGGAAAAGCTTTCCAGTGATATAATTCATTTAGCTTTGAAGTGTCATTTCGAAATTAAACACGAAGATGCTTTATTTAGAAAACATCAAAACAATCTCTTTCAGGGAAAAAAAAAAACCTCTCCTGTGTTTGGAGGCATGAATCAAAAAATTCAATGAAGTCCATGCATATTGACAAACTAGATTAGTATGTGGGCTTTTTTGCTTTGTTTTCTGTTATGTCTTTGAAATTGCCAGCGTGTCCTGGGGTCCCTGGGTCTGAGCAATTCCGATTCAGCTGACACAAACCCTACCTGAGCGGGAAGCAGACGGCACTTCTGCCTGTCTTATCTTTTTTCTCCAGGATGATGTGCTGGAGACAGCTCATGTCTGCTGAGAACTGTGATCTGAGTCTGTTAAAATCACTGGAAGATTTCCCATTGATTTCGGTGGGTTTCAGTTAGTACTTTAAGGAAGGATTAACAGCACTGCCTTGCTTCTCTCCTAGCCTTTGAGAATGGGGAGAAAAACGTGTTGGGGAGGAGTGGATCAAAAAGTGCTCTTTATTTTTCTCAGTAGTTGGGAGGTTGTAGGAATAAGGTAGAAAGAAAAAAAAACCAGTGAATTCTGCTGATTTCTTCCATTTTTTCAGTTCTGTACACACGACAGAATGTCCCTGGACCCAGATGATAACCTTAACTCTCCCTGCCAGTGTGTAACCTGCCCCTAACCCAGAACAGGCTGCTCTTCCCAGCATCAAGGTGCACCAGCCTTGAGAGCGAGGCAATAAAATTGCAAGATGAAGGTCAAAAGGATGTACCCAGAGTTGTCAGAACTTCTTGCTATACGCAGCACAGCCCATGAGCAGCTGAAAGGAGGTTAGACAGCAGAGCAGAGTTCCTTCCAGAAATGTCTGGAGAGAGGACAGCTGGGGCTGCTCTTGGGAAATGCTCTAGAGGGGTCAAGACCCTAATTTTACACAGGGTCAGAGATGGTGTAACTTCAACATAAAACTTGTCCTGGACCCTGTAAGTCTTGGCAGTCACCCCAGTCAGTAGGACAAAACCCTTCTACAGTGCATCTGTGCACAAGCAGTGGCTGAGGAGTCCGTGAAACCACTCACTGGAGTACTGATTACTCACATGAATACAAGGTTACTGATTCAAGGCCATAATTATCATGCAAATGGTTTACAATATGGACAATGTTTTCCTCCTGGTTTTGGACACAGAATTTTGTGTAGGTTTTGGCAGATGCGTCAGTTTAGGAGCCAACACTGGGGCTCTCTGAAGAATAGCATAAGCATTGCCTGTTTATATTTGGAGGCACCTCTGCTCATTTCCTCCACATGAAATAATGCTTTGTTGTTTCCATATTCATCTAGTATTTGCATCAGTGGGTTTCTCTGTCAATTATGAACAGTTTTTGCAGAGGAAAACAAAGAGAAATTTTTAAAGAACCAATAAATGTGCCAAGTAGAGAAGGGAATAGAAGATTGTATGTGGTGCTTTGTTCTGGGTGATTAGTATTTAACAAGAAATGAATTTGTACAGTTAAATGAGATTCAGATAATTTTTTATTGTGCACATAATCTTATGTCACAGGAAATTTGTTAGATTTTCCACTGTTAAAGCCCTTAAAGTGCATGGAACTGCTAATGTTTTAGCATAGAGAGTCATAGAGAAGTACAAATGAAGTGGTATTTTGAAACGTAGTGTCAGAAATATATTTCTGTGTGTGTGCTTACCTGGTATGAGGCTAAAATAAATATTTCAAAATTGGAGCTACGGATATTAAGGCTAAAAATCACCAAGTATGTTTTTTTTAGTAATAAAAACACCAAGAAGAAAATTAAAATTAAATGCAAGCACAATAAACTGGCACATTGTACTGTTAGTTTATTAATTTTGATCTCTGTAGCATATGGTAGTTTCATGCAGCTAGGGGCTATGGCCACCTGTTAATACTCCAGGGTACCAAAGAAAAAAGGATTTGCTTGTTCAGTGATGAAAAACACAGTGACTTCCATATTCTGATTAAACGAGGAGGTTGTTGGTTTTTTTGGGTTTTAGTTTGTTTTGGTTTTTTTTAATACCTAGTGTGTATTTTTCCTGTATAAGTAACTTTCTAAAATGAAAACAGTGAGTCAGATTTCATGGAGGCTTATTTAGATGAAATGCGAGTTGTTTTTCCCAAAAGCCCAATCAAAGCTTTAGAGAATTTACATTGAAGAACTAGCTGGCAGCAACACTTCCCTGCTGAAGGAATCTGCACCTTGCCGCATTTTAAAAAACAGTAATTTAATACAAAAATACTGTTGGCAGTAGATCCCTTAACGTAAAACATCAAGGCAGTGACGTGTGTATCCGTGCTGTTACTTTATGAGGAGCGTTTGGAGGTTCCACAGCAGGGCTGGTGCTTGTCCAGGGACAGGGCTGAGCCATCTCTCCCAGCTGGCCCGTGGGCGGCTGGCGCGGAGGCAGCGCCTGGCCCGCACCAGCCGGGGCCCTGCCAGTGGCACGGGCTGCTGGCGCCGCTCTCACTGGGAATGGGGGGCTGTTCTGCTGTGACTGGGATCAAAGTGCCTCCTTGCAGCAGCAGCTGCGCTCCCCCACATGCCCCTCTTGGCTCCCCCAAAAGAGATGGGCCTGGTGTTACATCAGGTGGGGCGCGTAAGGCGGGATGGTATAGTAAAGGCGTGGCTGCCACATATCATTTCACACAGTAGGAAGGAATTTTCTGCTCGCTGAGTTTTCTCTCTCATTGCATCTTGGTGAAAATTTGAAAGACATATGGACCTACTGGAACCATTTGGTGCTTACCTGCTGGTCTATCTCCACTTGGAAAAGAAGCATTTGCTGGAAGATCAGTGCATTTGGAGCCATTTGTAGTCTCAGATGGTGTGTTGTTGAAACTTCAGACATAGAAAGCCAAGGAGTCTGGAAGAGTTGCTTTTTAGACTGGTACCCCAAACTCAGGTGCAGAAGGAGGCTTGGCAGGGCTCTAGGATGAGGTGCAGGGAGGGTGTATGAGAGAGGGGCTGTTTTCACTGCAGCCAGAGAAACAACTGCAGTGGTCATTTTTGGGCATCTCACTTGGTGGATGGAGGTATCCCAAGGGTGCAGGGTGTTGGCTGACTGCTCAGCACCACTGGGGTTTACTGGTAACAGGTGACACTTCAAAACTTTGCTGCCTGTTTCTAGTCAATTAAAACTTTGCAGATGGAGCTCTTTCAGCCCAGAGCTTTGAGATGTTCTTTTGCGGGGACCAGAGGGTTGGCACTCAAACTAGACCTGAGCGTGAATCAGAAGTTTTCCCTTGTAATCATTATACTTTTAAAACAGACTAGATAGCTTTATCTTTTATGGTGGAAGATGTGAAACATGCTTTAATTTTGTGTGCTGAATTATTCAGATCACCGTGGACATGTCTGTGTATTATTCATCTATAGTCGACACCTTCCTTTCTCTTTCCCTTTTTGATATTTTTTTTGAAGTAGACTTTCTTGTAGACTATTTCCTGAACCATAGAAGTGTAGCGCAGGTTACTTTTAATTTCTTTTCAGCTTCCACCAATAAAAAGAAACAATTAGAATTTCTTACAGTACTGTCTCTTGTCCACTGTAAATTAAATCACAACCATCAGCTCATTTTGCACAGGCAACTGAACAGCCATCCTGCATTGTTATATTTGCAGAAACAGTATTTTCATGATACATTTGGCCATAAATAGTTATATATTGCTCATATGTGCAGTTGGTTGATTGGAAAAGAGTTTGACTTGAGCATACAGAAATCTGAAGTGCTAACTGTGCTAACTGAAATTCTACTCAAATTATGGGGAATTCTCATAGTGCTGGTGTAAAGCTTCAGCTAGATGTTGAATTTTGGAGTGCACTGATCATAATAGATTAATAAAGTGATGGAACACATTGGTGTCAAGAGTTGTTGCAAAGGTTTTAGAGGCAGATGCCCTCAGGACCACAGTAGCAGAGTAAGCTGTGTGCCTGTCCCTTCAAACAAAAGGGCCTGTCCCCTGGAATGAGTCCATCCTAACAGAAGCACCTTTTCTTTCCTCTGATCTGTTTTTTTACTTGCAGGGGGACAGAGGGATGGCGGGGGGAAGGGGGGAAGGTATGGTTTGCGTTTATAAACAAGAAGGCATTTATGCATCTCAGTTTCCATTATGTAATCTCATACGTGCTCTGCCTACGTCTGGATTTTTAAGAGAGAATATGCCCAAGTGTGTTCATGCTTTAGTAAAAAATGTTTCAATTTCCAGCTAGGGGAAATCTCTTTTAAGACACCTTGCGGTGCTTCCATTAGTTAGTTCTGAGCTAGAAAAATACTGCAAAATGGTATCTACAAAACAAAAGACATATAGCATAAAAATTGTTAAGAATTACCAAAGACTACTGACACTGCTTCCTGAGTCAGACCAGAAGGTTTTTTGTCATACTGTGCTGTCTGTTTGACAATTATCTGTGGAAAACCTTTCATTTGAGAGCAATCTCAGTGGGCAGGAGGCACCATCATGACATTAGGACATCCCCAAGGTATGCCCTACCTGTGCTCAAAGAGGGGTGTCCTGGAGCTTGTTGGGCTGGGAGCTGTGCCAGGACTGGGCTGGAGCACTCTCCAGCCTCGTGGTTATCAAAGACTAACCTAGAGGTACTCTTCTGTGCCTTAAATGACATCTCTGCTTTGCCTTCTCAGGTAAAAAGATCACGAAGAAAACAAGCCCCAAATTCCTCTTGTTACGGATCTGCTGGTCAGTAGTTCCCCATTTCCACTGTTCAAGCTCATAAATCCTGTTCACTACTCTGTGTTCTTCATTGATTTTTCTCAACATCTGTGGCTGAGCTTGAAGCACTCTGGCAGAGTAGTGGGTATTTGCTGGGTCCCATAGTGCAGGTGCCCAAGTGCTGGCTGTGTGAGCCCCCCATGCATGAAGGTGATGCAGGCCACTGGATTCCCCAGGGGCTTGGGGGCCAGGGCTTAGCTGTGGTGGACAGGACACGTCTCCCTTCTTGCTGCCACAAGAGTCCTGCTCACTTGCTTGCAAACAACTTTTCTTTATTTTTTTCCTTCGGCAAGAAGACTCCCAGTCTATTTTTTTCCTTCAGTATGCAAATTGTTTCATACCTCTACTCATCCTTCCCTTTCATCTCTTTGCTTTTTTTCACAGACTCACAGAATGGTTTGGGTCGGAAGGGGCCTTTAAAAATCATCTAGTCCATGGGCAGGGACATCTTTTTCTAGATAAAATCACCATCCAACCTGGTCTTGAACACTTCCATGAATGGAGCATCCACAACTTCTCCACTGTTCCAGTGTCCCACAAGTCTCATTGTGAAAAATTTCTTCCTCTTGTCCAATCTAAACCTACCTACCCTCTTTCAGTTTAAATGCATTGCCCCTTGTCACTACAGACTGTGGTAAAAAGTCTCTCTCTCTCTTTGAATTTTCCATAATCCAAAATGTCTTTTTCATTAGCCCTCAGATTTCTTCCCTCACCCACTGCAGCAGGCACAGGGGGAAGACCATAACTGCAGTTGATCTTCTGAAATAAATCCTTCAGAGAAAAGAAGAAAAAAAATTAAGAACAGAGATCTTGGAAGGAGTTCAGGGCAGCACAAGAAACAAGGCAGCAAACTCTTGTTTTAGGTACTTTAAGTACCATGAATTTACCTGTCCTGGAGTTGCACTGGGTGGGCTGGGTTATTAAATGATGACTTGGATTTATCAGCATTCCTACAAGCACAGTTTTGAGTGAAGCATCCTCTCATGAGTTCTCTTCCTATCGACAGGAATGTTATTAACTGGGAGCTTGCTAACAGCTTCAGTCCAAGAGCCGTGGTGTTTGCACTTGGGAAGAATCCTAGTGGAGTGTTTTCCACTTGTAACTTTTTGTCCCTTCCGCTTACAAACCCTCATGTGTGTTACTTTTGCCTCAGTTATGTTCCTCTTCCAAAAGTGCTTAGTGAATAAGTGGACCAGTGACAATTTATCCAACATTTATCCAGTGTTCAGAGTATAAAGCAGGGAAGTTAATGTAAAACTCAGTGCTGTAGGTAATTGCCCGGATACTGTGACTCTCAGCTTTACACCTTGAACCATGTGATCTACTCAGATATTCAGAATTAATAAACTCATTTATAACATTCATGCTCCTGGTGAATGAGCTGTAGACTAAATATTATTTTAATAATATGGTGAATTAAATTTGAATAATTATAAGAATAATTGGTGCTAATCATAGAACGTTCATGAATAGAAAGAAGCGAAGTTGACAATTTATTCACTGCAAGTTAGTTGGCTTGCTCTACTGCTAATTAAGTTCAAGGCTTTGAATAAGTAGTTCTAAGTTGCTTCATTACATGGCAAAGTGCAGCTCTGATCTGACAGGGATGCCTGAGCCACAGCACGTGACAGAGGTTCATCATCTGACAGTGCAACCTCCAGTGTGCTTCCTCCTGTCTGAATAAACCTCTGCCTGAGTACTGGAATGCACAGCAGGTACTTTATAAAAAATGCAAATAACCTTCCAGTTACATGATTGGAAGAAGAGGGAAGAGATTTACAATGCACGGCTCTTGGTGTTTTGGGAAAAAAAAAGAAAAAAAAGAAAAAAAAATATCTTACTTTTATTTCCCAGTTTGCATTTGGTTAGATAATGGAAATTTGTCCTGTCTTCTCTTTTGCATAATTAGGAGGAATCAGGGGAACATTTTTTTTTTTTTTTTGAGGGTCTTGTTTCTTTTACTGTTGCTTTCGCTTACTTTTGTTTTAAGGATGATCTTGCATATTCTCGACCAGAATTTACTGGTGAAAGTTTCGGGGTGTCTCTGACAAGCCTGTCCCATTCATTGGCAGGGAGCCCGGTAGTTATTAGTGCTGAATCATCTTTCCCTCCAGTTAAATCCCTATTCCCTGCAGCTTGCCCTTAGAGTCCTCTAGAGGTGACTTATTTTAGCCATCTAGCATTTTTTCAGAATACAAGAAAAATCACTGGAGATCTGTTCTAGACACTAAGAAAATCACTGGTTTTCTGTGGCTCTGGTCAGAATTGTGCTTAGACACATGATAAAATTCAAGTTCCCATTTCTACAAGGAGGCAATTCAATTTTTTTGACAAAATATTGCTTCAAATCAGGCTGACTTTTGAGCCCAGAAATCTTTTTTTTTTTCCTTTTTATGAGGCATTATTCTTAAATGATCTTGTCTCTAGTTTACCTGTAGAACTTCTGACTGTTTTTTGGTCTGTCAGAAATCCATTACAGCTTTGTTCCACCCAAGTTGCAGATTGAATCCCAACCAGTGTGATACACCGAAAATGTTTCTGTGGGTGGAAGGAGCAGAGCTGCTGGCCAAACCTGCCAGCAGGTTTTCTTCATCTAATTAAACTTTTGTCAGTCTAATAAAAGGTTCCCAGGAACAGTGCTATGGATACTTTGTGGTCATATATGCAGTTGTTAAGTACACACCCACTTCCTGATAGGCACCCTTTTCTCTGGTGCTAGCTCACTTCTCTGTTACCCCTCTGCATTTTAAGGTGAAAAGTTGCAGCCTGGAGAGGATGAATTCAGGGAGGCATTGCACCCTCCCCTCTCCCTCCCCAAATCATTTGCTGCAAGCACAGTGATATTGCTGGTAGTGGTTTCTTCCTCCTTGCTCCAGCATGGAGCCCGCGGGGTCACTTTGGCATGTGTGCTGCCACGCTCTGCACCGTATTCGCTAATCCTCTGTCACACAGGAATTTGCTCCAAGTGGTGTGGGTTTGTAAATGTGCTGGCTCTGCTTTTGCCCAAGCTGCACGAGTCTGATGAGGAGGGTTACTGCTGCTGAGGGGTTTACAGCCCAGGGACTATGGGGATCACCCTGCACCCAGGCTCTTGGGCCAAAGAGGGTTCATTTTACACACGGTAACACTTTGGTTTTACAGGAATGGATACAAAACCTTGGGCCCCAGAGGAATGTTCCTCCTAAGATCCAGCCCCCAACACCCACCACGCAGCATTTATTCCCCATTCTGCCTTCACGAACCTCCAAAGTCTTCCAGGAGTCAATTACAAAGAGACCAGTGGTAGGAGAGTGAGCCAGGGTGTGGAATGAGGCTGGTGGGCAGCTGGGCGTGCACACCTCCACCTCTGCTGCGGTCAGTCCCTGCATGATTAAATTGCCCCCATCTAAGGAGAGTGTTTCTGACAACATAACCGAGTCTGGAATCTCTTATCATTATTCTCTCAACCCCTGGGCATGGTTTTCAATATTTCTGGTTTTCTCTGTTGTCTTTTTACATGCCTTTTTCAGTTCCATTAATGTTGACTCTCCAGGGTGTCTCTGAATATTTTAAAACTGGTATTCCAGTCTATGTGTCTGTGTAGGAGCATGCATGTATGCAGGGGGGGTGGGGAGGGTTCTCCCTTTTTTCAGTACCTCCACATCTTACCAAAGAAACATGTAATTTTTTTTTTTTTTTACCTCTCTGGAGCCTGGAGGAATTTTAAAACTCTCAGTTAATAAAAGAAAACCTGCTCAAATGGAGGCACCTTTGTTAAAAACTTCCCCAAAAGTAAGGGTTTTTTTGAGTTGTGGAATCTCATGTCCTGTTTGTCTCAAGGATGCATCTCTTTCATGGAAGTTCTTGAACTGCATTTGAATGAACTGACTGCTATTTGTACATAAGAGGATGTATTTTTGGCAATGCTTTACTTTTTGAGGGAAATATTTTTGAAAGATTCCTTTAAGACACTGAAGGCTTACAGCTGTTTTCTAAGAATTTTGCTATGAAAATAAATTGTTAGAGTAGACTTTTTGCAGAATGGATCAGGCAGGCGAAACCAAGCTTCATGCATCACAACCTCGACCTCTCTTGAACTTGAAACTTGGATATTTTTGATGGAGTCAATAAATCTTTACCTTACGATGGTAAGCTATTTATTTTTAAATAGTGGAGGTGAGGCTGAAGGAAAACACAGTTTAAGGGTGTGGAAAGATAATCTATAAGGACGTATCTGTAAGTGGAGAAAGGCACACGAAAAACACCAGCGTGATTTCCACAGTGAGAAAATAGCTTAACCCTCATCTGACATTTTTAACTGAGCCCCAAAAGCACCCTTGTGCAACACCATTTTCTGAGTTAGGGCAGAAGAGCTTCCTCACATGAGGAGTTGTCTGCAGTAATTGCTGAACAGTAAATTCAAATACAGCCTTACTTTGCACAAATTCCTCCATGTAGGCAACCACTCAGATACCTGGAAAGGACCATGGGATTCACTTGAAAGATGAGCACACTGCCATTGATGCAGACTGCCCTGAGAATATTCTAATGATATCCATGCATATGAAAACAGAATTGAAGGGATTTAATTTTGAGATTGCTGCTGGCAAGAACTTAGAAGAAGCGCATACATTGCAATTAATATCTTTCAAGCAACTGTGTGTGTTTATAACATATCCTGTCATCAAATCATGGAAGTAATCTGGTAGTAATGCCCTGGAGGACCCCATCAGTGAAATTTCAGAACTATATTGAGCTCCGAGGCCATTAAGTTTAGAAATGATGGAGGGGACAGGTGAAGTATTCTCAAAATAATGCCATCATACCTTCTCCATGTTTTCTTCTGTAGCAAGAGATTAGCTATTGTGCAATAATTGATAAAGTTGATTATGTCACAATGTATTTCTTGAATGAGGATTAGACACAGACAATTCAAAGAGTGATCAATGAGGAGTTTCCCTAGAAATGAAGTTAAGAGCTGTCACCACAAGGAGCACATACAGCAGCTCGTGACTCGCGTTACCCATCACCAAATTGTGGCTGGGCTGATGGCTGTGCATTAAGAAGCTCTGCACTGCTTCATGCAGTTTGTCAACCAGGAAGGAGACATGCTTACGCCTCAGGGGAATAAGCCCTGGAGTACTCTTGTGTATTGTGGCTACAGGGAAGACTTCAGTGGTCTTAAGCTTTCCCTTATTTCTAGAAACATTTAAATTAAGGTGACTAGAAGCCCATTCTAGCACTAGGTATAGCAATTATCCTGTTTTTGTCAAACTCCATATTGCAATGAATCCTGGACATTTACCCTTTCCTCCCACTCACCATGTCCAGATATCTCCTCTAAAATAACACTAGAGCTGGGTGTGTTTTCTTGTATGTATATATTTATCTTTGGGTCTATGTATATACATGCCCAAATGTATTTATCATTTTTTCTGTTCAATGTGAATTTTTTAATCTGTAGGGATGGTTATTTCCAATGTGTAGTAATTTCCTTCTGCTTCCTCACATTCTAATGAAGCTCTTGAGAGAAGGGAATGGCACACAAGCTTAAATAAAGTAGAATATTTTATTATTTCAGTACCTCTGGTGATGGATATTGGAAATGAATTAACCTCTTATTCACCCATGCCATGAATTGAATTCCACAGAGATGTATATGCATGTGATTCATGTTTTGGGAGTGCAGACAACTCCAGTTCTCTGATGTTTGCAGGTAGGAAGAAAGGCAAATAAATTAAAATGTTATGTTAATGAACAAGATGTTTTGATATAATGACTACATAATTAGTAAATATTTCTGAAGTAATATCAGTGAAAACAACCAACACAACTTAAGAATTGGAAAGGCTATTATCCTCTTTTAAACCATGAATTCTCTAAAATAAAGAACAGATTTTTGATTCCTTGCAAGATTTTGTAAATGATAAATTAAGAATTCCTCTGTCTTACGCATGTCCCTACTGTTAGTATCTGTCTTTTCTCCTGAAGGTAAAAGTATGAACCCAGTATTTAAAACCTTTTACAGTTTTGTTGGCACTGCATGGGAGTGATGACTATGTAGTTATGCTTTACAGAACTGGATCTTTGTGTTTCATGTAAAGCTGTGGAAAATGTACACTGATTTTGTACCTTTTTTTTTTAAAGACAGTTATCCTTTCTTGTTCGTGCTGTGATCAATGATTGTCACTTGTTAATACATCCAGTTGCTTAACTTGAAACAGGAAAATGTCTTAGAACAGGAAAAATATCCAGAAAGTAAAAACCCCACAGAAGCCTTCTATTGATAGTTATAAAAATGACATACTGTTTTCCCTCTCACAACTGAAATGAAATGCTGCCTCCACACTGAGACTCTGAATGCTGATCTTCAGCTGTGAGCATTTTCCCAGCTAAATTATAAACCCTTGAAAGCAGGATATATGGTAAAAAGGTGGAAAGCTCTTTAATATTTTGTCATGCAAACACTGCTGTACTAAAACACGCAGCACTATTAAATTCAGAGGTGGTTGTAACTACAAAAGATGAGAATAATACCAGTGATTTAACCTGTGTTGCACTGTTCCCATCAACGCTTACCAGCAGCATTTTGCCTGAGAGGCACTGGGGCAGAGGAAATAAAGAAATGACTGCATTGTGGGGATGAAAAGAGCTGCTGTAATGCTGTCTGCAGAGTGTTGCTTGGTGCTTGAAGTGGGGCACAGGTAGGTGATGTGTCCAGTTCTTTTTTGCTTTAAGAAATGACAGTGTGCCTGAGGGGACTGTCCGAGGACACCTGGCATCCACAACATTTCTGCTGGTGCCAGGGAGTCATTTCTGCTGGTACCTGGCTCCCAGGGTGGCCAAGTGACATGAACCCTTGGCACCCACAGCATCCAGTAGCAGAGTCCTGTCCCTTAGCTACTCACAGTGTGAAGAGGTATTTCTTGTTGCTTGTTTTGAATCAGTCACTTGCTGATTTTCTTTCTTTTTTTTTCTCTCTTGTATCCAGCCCTTGTGCTAAGAGAGACAGTGAAAAATTGTTCTCTGTTCATCTTCTCTAAAGACTCATGATTTAGTACACCTCATCTGTGTTCAGTTGTAGTCTACTTTTCCCCGTAACTTAAGTTCATACAAAATGTCCTGCTGGGTCAGAACAATGGTGCATCAAGCCAAGGATTATTTCTCCTGAAAATGGCAACAGGAGATGATAGTCAGGGAGAGCACGTGAGCCTGGACACTTTCTGAGATCCATTTTCTCATCTTACCCCAGCATCTGCCATCCCTGTATTAAAAATGCTAGAGGTTACATTCTGGCCCCATTCCTTTTTATCATCTGTTTACAGACTTGTTTTCCATCAATTTGTCTAACTCTGTTCTAAACCAGCTGATAAACATCTGCCTCCATGAACTCCTTATGCAGCAAAATCCAGAAGCAGTTAGCCCACTGGCTGAAGAAATACCCTCTTTTTGTCTTTTAAACCAATTGTGCATCCTATACCAAGTTATTGTATTACAAGATTTGGTTAATAATTTCCTTATGGAGCTAGTTCACTCCTTCAGGCTTTTCAAGACTCAGTCCTATCTCCCCTGAGCCTTCTCCTCCAGAAACTGAAGCATCCCAGCTCTCTGAGTGTGCTCCGGACCTTTGAAGAGCTCCAGTTGCTCTTCTGTAACTCCACAGCATCCTCCTGGAGGCCAGCGCGGCGCCCAGCCCTTCAGGCATGGACACACCACAGGCTTCTGTGGCAGCAGAGCCAACCCCTCTGATTTGCTCTGAGCACACGTGGGGAAGCCCAGTATTGGGTCGGCTCTTTTTGTCCACTGTACTTTAAGAGGATGTTTTTGGAAAACTGTCAGGGATGATGCTAGGACCCTCTCCCTTGGACTTGTATCTGCCTTTTTGGGCCTCAGTCCCTCTCTAGCATGGTTTAATGATTAGTCCCTCAGTCTATAATGCTGGGCTCCTTTGGTTGGTGTGCATCGCCTGGGCAATCTCTTTCTCCTTCTCAGGTTCAGAGGACTTTCATGCTTGTTCACCTTCTCCTCACCTTACCTTGAAGACTCTTCCGTAGTCATTCTTTACATGGAAGCCATTTTTACTTAGCTTTCAATCATTTCTGTTGTCTTTACTATTCATGCTATATCTTTTTAGTGATAGGGGAAGCAAAACAGCTCACAGTATTCAAAGTGTGAACACCTGAAGACTTTTAATAATACCATAATGATATTTTGTATGTTGCTCTCTATTTCTGTCATAGTAATGGCCAGCACTTGATTTGCTTTTTGACAGCTTCTAAGATGGAGTTGATATTTTCATAGACCTTTTATAACTCCAGGATCTCTTTCCTGAGTGGTAATAACACGTTTGGAGCTCATGCTGAGTACGTAAATTTGAGATTTCTTTTCCTCCACATATTCTCAATATTGAATTTCATCTGTCTTTTTTATTGCCCAGTTGACACCCTGAGACTCTTCTGCATCTCTCTGCAGCCAACTTTCATTTTTATTTCCCGGAATACCTTAGCACTAACAGGAGACTTGAAAGTTGCCTTCTTTTTCTGGATCTGTGTAATGATAATCAGTGTACCTCATATGTTGACCAGTCCTGGATCTGATCTTTGATACGTCTGGTGACATACACATTTGAGAAAGCTGAATGCTTTTGGCACTTTTTTTGGTGTTTTAATGATTTGTTTGTTTGTGAAAGTGGATCTCTTATCCTATAACATCTTCATTTTTTTAAGTTCTTTATTGAGGCAGTATTGAGAATTCTTAAAATTGCGTAAACTGGGTTTCCCTTGGCTGTGTGCTCACTGACTCATTTGAAGAACCCTACCAGACACATGAAGTGTGACTGCCCCTGTAAAATACATTTCTCCACTAACTCATATCTGCGTCTGTTAATTCTATTCTTATTGCAATTTCTGAAAGTTAGACTGGTACCATGATTAGACATAATGGGTTTTAGTTCCAGAAGATTTTTTTTTTTTTTTTAAATGGGCATTGCATTTGGCAGTTTTTATCCATCTGATGTTGAAACAGCTTTACATAGTAGCTGAAGTACTTACTGTGTTTTCTGATAAATTTTATACTTGAAACATGTATCACCATCATGAAATCATTTGAAGTCTATCTGTATATTTTGGCTTAAAAATATTTGTTTTAGTTGTAGTGGTAGTCATTGATACATCTGTATTCTGGTCAAGTATATCCTTATGAGAAGTTTTGTATGGATATATTTGTCAAACAGGGAAAATAAGTAATCAAGAGGTTTAAAGAGTGACAGAGTGCTTTCATCTGAAGTATTTTTTCTGTTTTTAAAAATGAAAGAAGAAGTAATACTTGTGCTGCATTAGTAGGGAATAAATCAGGTGTTTATACATAGGCTATTTAAAATGTTTGACAGTGACTGGAACTTCTGGCTGGGGCTGGTGGTTCTAACCCAAGAGCCATAGAAGACCTGTGCCTTTAAAAAGAAGTGAGTCTAGGCAAGGCAAATTCCTATGAAGCAGCTAAAATAATATTGAATACATTTAATCATCTGCAGCTCTCATAAATCCTGCAGAGGTTGTGACCAACACCTTGTTCTCTGAATCCTTGTGCTGCTGTTGTCCTCCATATTGGGATATGTTGCTCTATCTTCCATGGACTGATCAATTTTAGAGAATTTTAAATTTAGCCCACTTTCTCCACTGTTACTATATAATCTAATTTTACTTATGTAACAAGCATAAGCCAAAATTCATTGCATAAAAATAGTTTGAGGTGCATTTTGCTCCTGTGGAAGTAGGCACTCAGGCTGTATGTTAGTGGATCTGTGAAGGAGAAGGCTGCAAAAACTTCTGTTTTCCATATTGGTTACAAAGCTGCTCCGGTTCTGATCTAAATTACATTTTTAAACTTATATGAAGTGTTTTTTAAAGGAAGCAGTTGTTTACACACAACACACAATCCCTTTGGATTTGTCAACCCACAGGTCTAACGTGATAAGCATTTGTATACATGCTGCATAAGCAAATAAAAGGGTAAAAAAAACCTCAAAACAACCAACTTGTAATTGGTGCACTGAAGAAATTAAATATTTTTTTCAACAATTAAGATTTGAAATAATTCCCTAGAGAATAAACTTTTTAGTCTATATGTAGACTCAAAATAAATAGACTCAAAACCCCTTAGCTGGACCTTCTCTATGTCATAATAAAGTGACTTTGATTGCTGTTGCTTATCATTAATGAATCCAAAAAAACTTAGTAATTTTTCCCATCATCTGTTCCTTTCCTGTGTTATAAAACATCACTGAATTCAGTAAGTTTTACAGATCTTATGTCATTGCAATCAGAGTGTATGTCTTCAATGGAATGTATTTAGTAAGACTGAAATCAGCAGGCAGGGGGAGGGAGCACTGTATGGTCCATCTTTCGTAACTTCAGTCTGTGTTTTCTTTCCTATGTTCAGTTCAGATTCACAGGTAACTTCAGCTGGCAGAGGTTCCATGCCAACAGCCAGATTAGTGAGTGGCTGGATGTAGTGTTTTCCCAGTCTTCTAAAAAATCCGTGCCTTCAGGTGGAATGTATGTGTGTCTCCAGAAAAGCTACATGAATTTTAACGTAATATAGACAGTGATGATGGCTCTTACAAATTTCGGTCTGTAATCAGAGTGACGTGAAGCCCTGAACCATCATTTTGATCTCCTTTTCTGTACACCAACTACTAATTTATTATCTATGGAACTACTTAGAAAAATATGAAAAAAAAAGCATGAGTCACTCTGTACTTATCTCTGAAATAAATTACCTTATTAAGATCTATTTATTTTTAGTGAGATTTTGCCATTCTATTATTTTGCTAAATAGGATGTGTAATTTGCCCAGTAAAAACTTACACATTTTCAAGAATAGGAAATTTTTCATTTTCTTCTCTACTAGATGGGTGAAAATTTTGCATGCTTTCCACCTAAAGGTCAGGCACTACCTAAACTACTTGACAAAGCCTGTTATTTAAGCAAAGCACTTCAGTTCACCAGTGTAATTCATCAGTAACTGAGTATCACATATTTTGGGTGATAATAAGATGGAAAACATTACACATAGAGAGTCAGAGAGATAGATAGATACACCACTCTTTTGAAAAGACACAGAGTACCTACTGTTGCCAAAAGAGAAATGAAGTGTACGTCTTGTATTTAGCAGTAGATAGAAATATTATAGCAAGGAGGAAAGACTTCAAATGCAGAAAGAAAAGAGAAGAATTTTTCAGGTTTTGAATTTTTTTTTCTTCATATGTTACAAGTAATAATCAAACATTGCTCTAAGGAAATATACTGGCAGATCTTTGGTGTTACTGATCTGATCACATTAAAATATTATGAGCACTGTGCATATTAAATGTCTAATCTCCTTAATCTTATAATGCTTGGGATCCTATGTATTTGAATTTACCTGAGAGTGGACTGATTTCTTTTGGGCCTAATGAATAATCTGGTTCTAGACATGTACTACTAACTCTCCCAGAATACAAGAAAGAAAAACATCAGTATGATTAAATTTAGGAAGGAATTTCCTGATCAAACCAGATTCTTTCATAGGACAATAATCTTGAGCACTTTTTCAAAAATTATTTATGTTTCTACAGAGTCAATTACCTCTTTTTAGTGGAAAAAAAATGTCCTAGTGATACCATTACTCAGAATTTATTGGCACTTACTTGTAAAGCAGTCTCATCCTGGCTTTGTGCCCTCCTAATCAACGTTGGCCAGTTTGGCAGGGAATTGGTCTGCAGCACTAGTTGTATCCAGTATGTTTTTTGCTTTAAGTAAAATGTGTTTGGTTTTATTTTCTCTAGGTTTATTTTTACATTCCCTTAGCACATTTTTGTGTTTAGAAACTTATTTTTTAATCACAGTTCACTTGCAGTAGCATCGTTTTGCAATCATCTTGTCATTCTTAATGCCATCTCTGCAGGCTTGCATTAACTTCAGTTTGCCATCATCTTGATGTACTAACCTGCTTATAGACCTGCACAGAAATAATTTAACATTCATCCTAGTGTGTGCAGTAATGTTTCATTAGACTTGAACTAACATAATTTTGTCATCATAATCTGCTGTCATAATAGCCCAGTCTTCACAAATTTAATGTGACAGTCTTGTGCCACTGTAGCTAAGGCTTTGAGCAATTGTCATCCAGGGAGACTTAGGATGAAATCAGTGTAATTAAAACACAGACCCTTAATAGTCCTGTACTTTACCAGTTTGTCACCTCTCTCAAACAATAATTAAGCAGGCTAACAGCACTTGTTTAGCTTGTAACTGTTTGTTTTCTATGTTGGAAATGGAAAAAAAAGGGGAATTTGGACAATGAGTGACTGACAGGACTGTTAATAGAATTTAGATTTCCGGATTGTCAACACGTGTTCCTGTATCCGTTGTGTTTCTCTCCTTTCACAACACAATTATTTTGCGTATGAGATGCATGCAAACTTGCACTCTGTGTGACTGGTCATATTATCTAGTCTGTAAATCTTATGTGTGAGAGTTACAGAAATACAGAGATGAAAGGCATTTAGATTTCTTCTGCTGCAAGGGTTGAGATAGATCAAGCACACTTTGTTACCCTTGAAAAATTTGTTAAAGTTTTCCCTACAAGCTTCATCTTAAAAGGGTTGGATGACCTCTGTGTGTGTATGTTTTTATGTGTGTAAGTAACTTGCTACTCCCACAATTTTCTCCTAATATCAAATCTAAGTTGAGTTCACCCAAATTATGTCCCTTTCCTTGGAATACATGAAAAATAATGGGGCGTTGTGATGTCTAGATGCTGAAAGGCAGCAGCTTTGTATTCTTTTGCCTTTTCCTTCCAGACTAAATATGTAAAGTTCCCTCAGTCTTTCTTTTGCAAAGAAACCCGCCTGTTTGGATATTTGTGATTCTAAGTGCTCTCCAGTTTATCTGTGGCTTTCATAGAGTGTTGTGTCAAAACTGGACACAGCTGAAACGTTGACTGGAGCAGAGTAAAGCCAGGGGAGTACATGATGAGGTGACTGGGATAGCGTAGGCGGCTGGCGCTCAAGTTGTTTCCCTAAAGAAAGCTGTGTTTTTGTGAGCAGCCAGCACATTTGCTCTGCAAAGTGACCTTGGGTTGTCTTTGGCAGAACTGATGCAGCTTGCCTGCAGACCTAGGTGAATTCTCTGTCTCCTATGTATGGATTGTTGACTCTGATTCATAATTACCTCTTATTGATATTCTTTGCAATCAGCTTGGCATTTTTCCTCTGCTCCTTACATATTGTGTTTGCTTTTGTTTTTTAAATACCTGCTTTAAATTTGTTTTTGTTTGCAGTTGTTTGTTTTCAACCAGAGAAACTTTTCTTAGTAATGACATGTAGGCCTGAACAGTGTTTTCAAACACCTTCCAATTATTGTTCACATTTCTCTGTTTAACTTCTTTCTCCTCACTGATGAGGTTTTATAATTGCCTTCAACTTTGTGAAATAGGGTCCTTTTAAAAGAAGTATTAAATATGCACATGCATACATTACTATTGCCAGTACTTGCCCGTGAGTGCACTCACTCTCTCTGTGACATACATGTATGAGAATGTGTGTATGTATAAAAATTGGTTAATATTTCACTATTTAGATGTGATGCAAGTAATCAAGTTATCATCAGTTGCATTTAAGCATTGTGGAGTCTGGGATGACTTCCTTGGCGACTTTGAATATAGGCTTCCCTTGGGTGAGTTGCAAGGCCTTTAAGAATTGGGTGAATTTCACATGTGGTCTGGACCTGAGAAAATAACTGCACCCAAGGATTTTTCTGCCCAACTAGGAGACCTCCTGTGGTATGTCTTACTACTGGTCTATGGGCTCAGATTTCCTTCCTGTGGATGCTGAGAAGACAGGGAGAAGAGGGATAATCTGACCTTGGCCTTTCATGGTCTGGACACACAGCCAAGGGTGGACTGACAAAACAAAGCCAGAGAAAGGCATACCCTGCCTCACCAAGGGCAGTTTGGGGCAGGAGCCTGTTTTAGATATTCAGACACTTTGTGGATCACTTTCAGCATCCTCTCTATAGGTTATGTGGGATACTTACGGTGATTGGAGTGAGTTACATGCGTAAATCTAGGGAAAGAAATACTGGTTAATGAGATGCTCTCCCTTCTGGTCATATCAGCCTCTCTGGAGTGATTAAGACCAACATTTTATAGACGTGAATAAGTAATTCTAATTCCTCTTTATTACTTTGATTCCTACTTTGTATATATCAGTAATCTTCTCTTCTTTGTACTCTTAATATTAGTTTTTATATAATTTTATATATAATTTATATAATTTTATATAATTCGCTATCCTTTTTTTTATACTTTCCTTTTGATGGCTCAGTGTATCTTCTGGGTGGTCTGGTCCAGCTGACTCCAGTAAAGACTGATTTAATTTCTGCTGGGGTGAAAGCTTCTGAAAGTTGGAGAATTGACAGGGTTTGAGAATAAAGATTTACAAAGCATGGACATGCTTTCCTGCTAAATCTGCTTGGGACCTCCCACCAAAGAGAGATCCAGTAGGTAAAGAGGATTGGTTGTTCTTTAGCTGAAGCTTCCAGAATGGATTGTGATTACTACTTGTTTTCTGAGAATTACTTGTAATGTTGAACGAGCAAGAAGTAAGCCCACCCTTCCTTTTGCTAGATGCTCTGCGAAAAAAGATTAACCCCTGTTTCCCATTTGGCCATGATCTGAAGGAGAGAGCTTTCCTGGGGAGAGCACAAACACAGCAGTGAACCAATATGTTGGTTCATATGCTAGAGCATGTTTTCAAGCAGAAGTGTTTCATGGCATAGAAATAAAATTATTTTTGTTAACACACCTTGCATATGAGAGGGCTTCGTCTTTATCATTGTATTGACTGCTAATTTTCAGACCATAAACTTATATTAATATATTCTACTTTGGAAGCCAAAAGCTACTAGTTCTTTCAGAAATAAAAGCAATTTTTTTTTGGTTTGGGGTTTTTTTGTCTTTTATTTTCTGGTCTGCAGATCAAATAAACAAGAAAAAAAACCCCTTTGCAACCTGTACTAAAATCCTCTATGATATATTCCTTTTTGAAGTAAAAATAGGCTAAGAAACAAAAGAAAGAAGTTCTTCAGTGGCTCACTTTGGAAAGATTTGTTTTTTCTTTTTTGTTTCTGCTTGCTGATTTCACAGGAAGATCAGAAGCTGCCTGTTTACTTCTGTTGTGATAAAGCTCTCGAAGATTTTTTTTTCCCCCTCTGATGCTGACATGCAAGTGGTTTGTGTTTGTTTTGGTTTTTTTCATGACAGGAAGTGAATAACAAAAAGAGTCAGAGCCAATATACCACCAGGGCAAAAACCCATGCTGCACATTAGTGCTTAAAAGAATCCCATCCCAGTTCTCCCTGCACATCAGTCCCATAGTCCCTGGAGCTCAGCACTTCTTCCCACACTGATAGATGTGATAGATTTGCAAATACTGGCAAGAGCACAGAGACATCTTGTTATAAGCTTAATGGCTGAACTGAGCAACAGGCTTGGACTGCCTTTGTTTTTTTTTTTAGGTCAGCATTGGCAGTGAGTTAAAAACAGGGTGGAATAAAGGTTGAAATGTTTTCTGAAATTATAATCGAAATATCATCTGTCTTAGGTTTATGCTGTAAGCACTCTGCCTGATGGTGAGTTGTGTTGGCAAACAACATGTGCCACTGGGATGTTTAAAAAGTCATAAGAGGTTTGTAAATCAGTTCTGTGCAGCATGCTACCTATTTGTTATTTTCTTGTTTTATCCGTTAACAGGAAGGTAGATAGGCGATACAAGTGGCAATATGGTGTGCTTTGCTTTGTTGGGGGTTTGTTAGGTGCTCGTGTCCTAGTAAATTACAGCGAGATGGAAGATTTGTTGCTCCGTGGAGGTTGTTAACATGAAGTTATTTGATTTATTTATGTTGAACTGGGGACCTCTCCTCCCATATCAATTATGTCAAAACCACAATTTTCCAATTGCATCCTTTATTTTTTTTTTCCTTGACAGAGAAGTCCTGAATTTTAATGTAGCCCTTTATTATGGTACAGAAGAGTTAGAGAACTGAGAACTTGGTTCCCATGTCCAGTCTAAGGTTTGACCATTATCCTCAAGTCCTAACCTCCCTCTAGTTTAGCTCACTGAGACAATAAACATGGCTGCCAAGTTTGGATGTTGAAATCCCTTTCTTTTCTATGGTCATGCTGACATAGGCTGAACCCGATCCCCTAAATGGTTTGTGAACAGGCAGTTTATTGTTGTCCTGTTTTCAGATAGCTGCTGGCCTCCTCGGCGTTTTCTCCAGCTCTGCATTACTGTCACGCTCATGCCGTTAGAAAGGAGATATTTTCAACTTTATCAATACTTGGGCTTTGAAAGGACTTCTCAAGCAGGGAAATAAACAGCCTCTGTGTAAAACCTTTGTTAATGGGTGGCTGAAAGTCACCCGAACCATTTCTGTGGCGATGACAATTTTCTTTCATTTAACCCATTACTGGTTGTGAAAGAGGAAGGCAACAGTAAACTAAAGCTGACAGCAATCATTGAAAAAAAATACCCATTTTTATCATTCCAGATCTTCTACATTTTCCAAATTCTCTGTGACTTTGAAGCTTGTTCCTTTCCCGTCTTGCAGTGCAGGCAATGTAGTCCCCGAGCACTGAGGTCAGAGCCTGCTACCTGCAGCATCTAGAAGAGAGAGTGAGGCAGGTGGTCTCTGAGACCAGCATTTATTGAGTGTACAGTAATTGTTTGACATAAAGCTACAGGGAGGCTTTGTCTTGCTCTCTGTTGTTGAAGACAGAGTCAAAAGACCCTACAAATAACAAAACGTGGTCTGTCAAAATGTTCCAAGTTATCCATGCAATGTAAGTGCTGGCTAGTAAGGACTTAGAGGTACATTTTAAACATCTTCAGTAGACTTGATGTTTCTCAGTGTTAGGCAGTCACAGCATTCATAGCTGCTGAAAATAGTATTAAGTTTTTAAGAGCCTCTCAATTTCTTTGCAGTCCTTCCAAAACCCCCACCACCACCAAACCTAGAAATCCAAACCCAACCAAAATACCCAGTATATTTGAACACTCAATTTTTTTTCTTTCTCGCTATGGCCCAGCAAATCTTGACTCTTTCCCAGCTGACTGGAGGAGCATCAATAGGAGGAAGGGAAATGGTTTCTAGGCTGAAGGTTTCTGCCCTCCTGTGAATGAAGCAGGTGTTCTCTTGAGGCCACAGGAGTTTTAAACTCCCCCAGCAAGAATAGAGGAAGCAAATCTGGATTTCCTGCAGATAAGTTATTGTAGTTGTTGCCACTAGACACTTCTTTGGGCTAGGTTTTAGAAGAAAATGCTGAGTAGCACTGCATTTCTTGCAGAGCCTGATCCAAATATGCTCTGATGGTCTCAAAGCCATTGTCAGAGAGGAGGAATAATCCACTTGAGCTTTTGTAGATTGCAGCTAAAGCTGGGTGTAAAACAGACTGCAGATCTCTGTCGAGATGAAGACCCCGTGATCATACTTAGAAACAGAGATTTATGCACCTGAAAGGTTTTGGATAAAAAGTTTTTCACTTTGAAATGAATAGAAGCCAGGAGGATAACAGTTCTACTATCACTTACCTTCAAGATAACTTTCACTTGTAGCCTCTAAGTATGTTACTGGGCCTCAGTTATTGACAGCATGTGCTATTAAGGGTGACCTTAGGTATTTTAAAACAAAAAAATTGCACAATAAGCAGTTCCTTTCCTGAGTTTTCTCAGTCTCCTTCCCCCTCAAATAATCAAAATGCTGCTGCTGTTACAGTGTGCTCTGCTCTGCTTCAGATTATTTTCTACATCAGTTCATGACTTGCAGTTCCTGTGGGCTGCAAATTAATTCTTAGGAGTCTCCTGGCGTGTACTGTACATCCAGGTTCTTCAATGCATTAATTTGACTATTGGTGTAGAAAATGCCAGTGGCTGTAAGGTTATATTGCACACTTCATTTTTGTGTTTATTTTTCTGTATAATCCAGAAAATTACTTATAAACTTGTAATGAGCATAACTAGACACATTAAGCTTTAAAACTGAAAATTAACACTTTTCAGGTTTTTAAGAATAGATTTAAAAAAACTCCAATGAACAGTGTTAAAAGTGTTCCTTCAAATGACTTTTCAAATGAAACCATTTACATGATTCAATGTGGCCTATATCTAAAGGCCGTACATACTGTACAAAGTACATATTGTAGAAAGCAGTCTTATAAAAACCTGCTTTTAGGTGAAAGATGCAGCAGTCCTTTTCCCAAGTATTGTGTGGATGCCTGCTTTCCTTCCTGTGTAAACTAAAGAGGCCTGGCACTGAATGCAGGGGGAGAGCATCAGCCCAGGTCCCACTTGTTTGGGATTTGAGAGTGAAGGGATGTTCTCGCTGTTAGGAAGAGAAAACGACAGGCAGCTTGTGCACACTCCTTCCTCTGCTTCCTCTGCAGCTCCTGGGCTGTGTATAGCATTAGTACTGTGTGGTTTTGTTGGGAGTGGAAAGGTCAGTTGTAAGTTAATAGTTCTTTTTTTTTTTTTTTTCCTGTTTAAGCAGCTACTGACTTACCACAACTTGTGTTAGCATTTACACATTTAGTTTGGTGACAACACTATTTTAGGGTTTATTTATTTTTTCCGCTGCTCGGGAGGGAGGGAGGTTGAAATCCCAAAAATCAGGGAGGGTTGCTGGTTCTCTCTCAAAAAGGGAGGAACCTGTCTGGGGATGGGCTAGGGGTCATTTGTTGGGAAGGAAGAAAATCTGTTTCATAGGGCTCTCCAGGGAACTGTGCAAAGGGAGCAGTAAATATCTTCACCCTGCTTTATAGCTTAAGTGTTCCTTGGGAAGCTGCAACACATAATTTAATTCCATTGCACATGCCACCCTGGAAGCAGAGCCTTATATGTCGAGTGCATGGGCTGTCCTATTATGGGAAATCAACTTTGTTTTGAGGGAAGCACAGAGCATTGCTTCTGCGCAGGTCCTGGAATTTGAAACATTTAGGGGCCTCCAAAGAGCACTGGCATTAGTTACCATGCCGGCTGGGTGGAAGTGAGGATCCCTGCCTCTCCCTGCCCGGGACGCCGCAGACCCTGCCAGCAGCCAGCCCAGCCAGCATCCCACCCTGGTGATTCCTGCCCTCTCCTCTGCAGAGCTGCTGGGGCTCGTGCGGGGACACGTCTGGCATTATGCAGGGACAAGCCTAATTCAGCAAAAGCTACTGGAGCAGCAAAGTTGGAATATACTTTGCCAAGAAATATTTTGCCGTTGTTTTCTTTTTCCTCTGTTTTGTGGAGAGATTTCATGTCTGCTCACATGCTTTGGTATGAGGAAGTGGAAGATGATTGTAAGTATGAACAGACTGACATAATTAATCACAATATTCACTTTGACAGAGCAGTGTAGTGCTGCACAGCCCACTAACAGCATGCATTTTAAAATGTTTATTTTCCAAGTCTAAAAGAGGAGAGAACCAGAAGGGGAAAATAAAGTGATTTTTTTTTGTCTCTGTTAGGGGGCTAATACCCTTTACATTATATATAAAAGAAGTCGTCCTGAAACAGTACCCAGCTCTCCTTTGAAGAAAAATAACACATTTCTTTCTGAAGTTTCAACAGTTATTAAAGGATAGGGTTAAAAAAAGCAAGAATTGAGGAGACACACCAATACACTTGAAAAAAAATAGTGTCATTATTCTAATAATTTGGCAATACATCAAAGGAGTAATCAGTTTCTTTGAACTTTAATGGCAGAGGCAGTTTCATTGCCTAATATTAACTTACAGAGTAAGAGAGCTCTTCTCTGGTCGCTGAACTGTCTGGTATCAGCTGAATGAGGGGGTGTCAGTTTAGTTCGAAGCCAGCAGCAGCTGAGCTCTCCCATGCACTTGCCAGAAAAAAACCAGGCATCTTCTCCAGACTTGCACTTGTTTATTAGTTTAAAACTAACCTTTATGTGCAATAAGAAGAAAAACAGAGGATGCCAAGTGCAGGAGACTGAAGAGAGCCAAGAATGAAAGAATGACAGAGAGTGTTAAAATCCATCTACCATGCTCCCAGATGATCTTTCTTCTTCCTCCCCCACCCAGGCTCTCAGAACAGATCGTGCCAGCGAAAAAAGAAGTGTCAGTATTGTCTGGACATAATCTATGGTCTCTGCCCCCTGTTTTATAACCTATTATGGCTGTTTGTCTTTCAGCTTAGTTCTGTATCTTTATAATAATAGAATTTCTGTTTTTCTCTGTTTTCTGATTATGAAAGGCAGGGAAATACATACATCCTGTCATTTATTTCCATAGCATATAATGGACTGCATGGTCCATGTGATGAAGACAGTCTAAAAATAAGATTAAATTTTTAATGTTTGACAGGAAGGAAGTTTAAAACAGAAGATTTCAAGGTGCAGGTGTAGTCTTATGCCATATTTGCTTTCCCTTATTGCAAGATGAACACAAACTTTATTTTTTTGTGCAATGAATAAAACTTAAATCAGCTATAAATGTTCCCTATAGTTTTGTACTGCTGAGAGAGCTCCTTCAGTGATAACACCTTTTACTTATTGGACACAGTCTGGAAGTTCAAGTGAGGTAGAATAGTGAGATCATCATTATCACATATTGAATAATTATGAGAAAGTTTTTTTGACTTCTGAAAATATTGGGGGTACAGTTGGGAAGAATAAATATCTTGGGTTTCTCAGGCTGTAGTCCTGGTTAGAGGACGACTGCACACTCTAGATTAAGCCACGTAGTGGCCAACCTTTTTCACCACACCTCTTTGGAGAGGAATAAGGGGAATTTGTTTTCCTCACTTTCTATATACTCCCCTTCCAAGGGAATCACAATATCAGCCCAGATTTCTTGTCCTCAGCCTTGGGGAAGAGATGGTGCTGCAAGGAAAGTTGGGCAGGTGCTTGCTAAGTAAGGGGGAAAGATATTTGCTGCTTAGTTCAAAAGTTGTAATTTCACTCTGAAGATGTAGTAGATTAGTAGATGAAAGAAAGAAAAAAAACCAGTTGTGATAGAGGTTTTGTAAAACATGAATAGAAACCAGAGTTGCATCTAGCAGATGAATAGCATTCATGACGAGAGCCATTAAATCGCTTGCTAAATTATGTTATGTAACCATGTCCATATCTAAAATGAAGGACTGATGTCCTAGCACTTTTTGGGAGGTATTCAGCTGAATGGATTTCCTCAGCTATAGCCCCACTCTTTAAAAGACATTTTTCTTTATACAATTTTGTATAATATTTTCAAGAGTTTTTATAATTTTATTTCAATAAAAATGGAAGAAGCTGTATCTGCACCTTGTGACAAGGTTTGCCGAAAATAAAGATCCTAAATTTGTCCGGTGCCTTCATTCAGGACATGTCACATCTCCTACTTGTTGCCTGTGCTTCCTTTGCTTCTCTTTCTATATTGGACGAAAACTTTTTGCTGTTAGAGGTCACAATGTCACTTACACCTTTGTATTGTTTTTTCAATCCATCTTTTCTCTTTTCTTGATGGCCCCTCTTGATGTCCCCTCCATCCACCTTTGCACTCACCTCTTCCCTTTTGTATTCTGCTTTCTCCTGTGCCACAGCAGTAAAGACGGGTTCTTCATTCCCTGATTCGTCTCACTTTAGCTGAGAATGACCTTTGTGAAAATATAAAGGTATTTATTCATTGCTGAGGGCTTGTCTTTTTCCTGAGCTGTTCAGTGTTTACTTCTTCCTGAGTTAGACTGGAAACTCCTTGGGGCAGCGGCTGTCTCTTCCTCAATTTCTGCAGAGTCTTTGACAATGACACCTAAATAATAAAGTGGCGGGGAAATGAGATATCATAAATTTCATTTTGTTTTAATTAAGATGAGATTACTGGGAACTTCATTTCAGAAGCCAGTCTCCCTAGGGGATTCAGTATCATATGCTGTATTTCTTCCTTCTAGCAGATATAATCCTCTTTCCGTGTCCTTATTTTGACACGGAACCAAATTCTGCTTGCAGTCACACACAGGCATCCTCTTTCTCTGCTTGGATTTGCACAAAGTAGTGACTAAAAATAGAATTAATATCCAGCATGGAAAAGAAATTAATCCTGCCTGAAAGTTGGTGGCCACAAGGGGTCTCTTACAGGATGCCATGGGTGTACTGTAGCAGGGGTCCATCCAGGTTCACGCCTCAGCTCAGATCAGAAATTTCTGAAGTGAATTCCCAGATGTCAGATTCCCTGCTTATGACTGTGCACCAGTGCACAACCCAGAGGACGTGTCCTGCATCGCTTTTGGAGGAAGCTGAACTCAAAGACACACTCTGGGTTCGGCTGGTGGGCACAGACTCGCAGTGGGTGTGGGGGGCACTGGGATCTCACTGAAGCTCCTCCAGAACGAGCCCTGTGACACACCTTGCAGGGGAATGCTGGCTTGGCAGGCTGCTCCTGCTGGGCCACATGATCTGCTGTGGCCCAAGACAGCTCAGGGAGATAGAAGGAGCATGGCAGCAAATTTCTTTGGATCTTGGATGTAAGGAGAGAACTTCTTGGAAAGTCACGCCCTAGCTAGTGCAGGAGGGTGCTTCGTCCTGTCTGCTTCCATGTGATGTCTGCTCCCTCAGCCCTGATCCTCAGACTGCCCATGGGCACCACAGCTGCTCAGGGATCTTTCCAACACAGTTATTGATCAGGGGACTATATTCAAGGAATGGGAGTCTAAGAGCACGCTACACACTGTGAAAATTTAAACTTTTTTTAAAGGAAACAAGTCAGTTACGTTACTAATAGAATAGTTACTGATAAGATCATGTTATTTATTACTGAAAAGGTACAATATTTCTAGAAAAATGTTGACCCTAGACTAATAATGTGAAATTATTCAAACCAGAGAATTGTCCAAGGGGTTAAGTGTTTTCAAATGATCTCCAGAGGAAACAGGATTAGACTCATGTATTTTTGTCATGGATTACTGTGAGACAAAATCACATTGAATAGTATTGTGAACCAAGCAGGCTCGATTTGAAAAAGCTGACTTATTGATTTTCACAGTACATTTTCAATTAAATGTTACCCCAAAGCTTAATTATCATTTAGGAGGATAACCATTGTACTGTGTTATAGCTAACTGCTGGATAAAGACTCCTCGATAAATTTAGTGGAACTTTATAACATCACACTGCTGTTGAAGAAGATGCATTTGTGGTAATACTGTATCTCTATCAGGGGATGCAGAACAGCATTGGGAATTTTAAATAATTGTGCCTTATCAAAGACTGAGCTTTGTGGAAAGCAGAAATAATGGTTAGTGGAGTGTGGCTTTGCAGAACATCTTGCCAGCTGTGCTGCACAAGAGAACAAGATCCTTCATCTTCCCAGAAAAACACGTGGAGCAAAGGAGTTGTTTGGGTTCAGAGTACTCGCTGCAGAGACCACAGAGACTTCCCTTACCGCATGTGCAACAAGTCAGAACATTTTTAATTATGTGTTTTGAAGGTCAGATAAGCTGCATTTTAACAAAGTCATAATCTTTCTTGGTTCTTCTTGCCAGTCATATTATGGGATATTACTTAGAGCATGAGGCTGATAATATTTGAGAGGTTTTCTTCTCCTTTCTCTAGTTCTGTATTTTTAAAATAATCCATATCTGATTTTTTTTTTTAGTTGTATGCAGTCTTTTTTTTCTGAAGAGCAAAATATAGTTTTTAAATATTATGAGCATGTGTAGAAGAAAGAAATAGTAGTATGTGAGCAAAAAGCATATATTCTTGTGATTTTGGATATGTTCATACAAGATAACAGTTAAGATGCCAGATTTATACTTAATTTCTTTCTTGAAGCATTTTTAAAGGATCATCATCTTCAGCAGAAACAAAGTAGCATAATTCAATGATAATAAAATAAGAAGATACAGTTGTAAAAGTTTCCTCAAAGAAACCATTACAGAAGTATGTTAGTCCTAATGGTGTGATTTTTTTCCCCTAGAGTAGTTTTCTATGAAGTAACCTAATGGTTTGAGGTTTCCTTTAAAAAATAAAAAAAAAGAAAAAGAAATAAAAGCTTAAAAAACTTCAGCATGTAGAAATGACCTAAATGTGGATCCAGAATATCACATTTTGCTTAGCTTGCCTTTGCTAAAATATTCTGAGAGAACTCTGGAGACCTAATGCTATTGCGAGCACCCCAGAATGAGAGAGAAAATGAGTTTTAGTCAGGCAAATCAACTCCTTTGTGCCTATTTCTTTTAACCACTTCATTCCTCTGGATGTCAGTAAAGTGTGAGAAAACTCTGGGTCTCTTGGCCTTCAGAAGTGTCCCAGTAAAAACAGAAATGCCAGCATCTGATATTTTTAATATAAATTTGGGAAGAAGAGGGGCAAATAATGTGCACTGGACAAGGCACGCAGCATTGTTCGGCAGGACACATATTTCTGTATTTCTTACAAAGTGTGGAAGTTGTTACCACGCGTGAGAAATCAGCTACGCTGGGTGCAGGAGCGTGGCCATGAGCACGGGATGCCCGCAGGGGAGCCTCCCTGTCCCACCACCCCAGGGCTTGCCATGTTCTAAAATTGGCACCTGCCCACGTGGCAGAGCGTCTGCGTGCCTGCACACTGGTTTGTACGGGAAATTATCCCTGGGTAAGGCTTTGAGTTCTGTGTGGCACAGGGAATTGAAGGAATTTAAAGGGTGATTGGAATTTGACATTTCTGCCTTTTTATTCTGAAAGATACTTTGATTAAAGTGTTGGAAAGCCCTGCTAATGGAGGCGTTGCTGCTATTTCAGATATACAGGGTATGAGATTTGAAGGCAAGCCAAGTCACAATGAAACAGAATAATGATGTCCTTGGTTTATTTTTCACTTGGTACATTCAGGTTTTGATTGGATTCTGAGTGAGGCAACAGTTTTCTCTCCCAGAAAGCACTGCTAGTCCTTGGAGGTTTGCAGCCTGTTGTCAAAGCAGAAGCGCTTCCTTGTGAAGGTCATGGACTGCAGTGGCTGGAGAAAAACCAAGGGGCGGCAGGGGAAGAAAGGAATGAAAGAAGAAAAGGTTTCTTTATTGGTCCTAAGCAGGTACAGGCTTCTCATAAGAAACATTTCTGCAGTGAGATCTATTACTACCTTGACACAGCTCACACTCTGCTGATGGTGTGTATATCGAAGAAGTTGTTTAGAAATCTGAGGTCTCTGTTCATCTGTCCTCCTCTCTCCTAAGCCTCTTTGTGCTCATCACACACAAATGCTTCAATACCCTTCACCTTGTTCTCTCTCAATGTTGTTTTCTCCCCCCCCCCAGTATTTTAAAGTTTTTGTTTGGAAAAGACTGTTCATTAATTATTTCACTCTGAACAAACCTCAAAGCTAGCTAACTGTTGCTAAGCTTGGAGAAAATTATTACAGGCACTGTATTTTGTAAAACATTAATACCATTAAATAGTTAGCATTGTTGGAGGTGTTAAAGAGCACTTCATGAAGTTACTGGATGGTGGATTGTCTGTGACATGTTCTGATGTAAATGGTTGAGGCTGTTGATAGCAATAACTGGGAACATCTGTGTCCATTTCTTCAATACAGGGAAAAATGCCATTAGACATAAAGCTATCCTGTCACATTCCTGGGCTTAGAAAGAATGAGTCCCCAGCCCTCCCTGGCTGTCCAACTCATTCCAAAGCTGATCACCTAATAAGAAAGGAAAACATATGCAAGTCTGTTTGGGGCTGGGGGGAGCAAGAAGGACAGAGGCTCTCCCTGCTGCAGAGAGATCCAGGTGGGACTACCCAGAGACAATCCTGCCTAGCTGACGAGGGCACCTGCTCATCGAAATGAAGAAGAGGAAACTGAGAAGTTACAAGCCTGTCATGGATTGATGGTGAAATTGTTGATATGATGTGTACAGGCTTATTAACTCAAAAAAACCCTCAGTTTAGTGGTTTTTTTTGTCCAGCTTTTACTGAAGATTTTAAGAAACCCCAAATTATTTTGCACTGGATTTCAGGAATACAACAGTATTTCTTTTACTCATTTGACTTTATTTACTGTTGACCTTTTCTTATCATGTGATTTAGTACATATTTTATTCCCTGCCCCACCCATCCAAGCCCTGCCAATGATGCTGGAAATAGAGATCAGTATATTTTTACACCAAATTCTAAGATCACATTTAGGAGTGCTTGGTTGGCTGATGGTTACTCATGCTCCAAAAATGCAGAAGATCCAGATTAAAGTGTTTGCTCTGCTTATACTCTGTTTACAGAGGAGAAAGTTTTGGTTGCTTTGGATGTTGAATAGAAACCAAAGGTGAAGCCAAGTAACTTTTCACAAAAACGAATTCTTGTTGTCTCGCCAAAACATGAGAACAGTTCCTTTTATAGTAGTCTGTAAAGGACAAGCATGTTGTAGGCTTCATTCTGACCTTTCTGTTCTTCCTAATAATTAAATAAATCAGTTTTGAAAGCTCTAACAAGAATCGTAGAGGGAAACGTAAAACTGTGAATAAAGGGTGGATTCTAGGAGCATATATCTAACAGTAGAATGTATAACACTTACTGTAAACAAACTTACTGTAAATTAATTTCTATTTATAAAGATAAGAAATAATCATAAATCTGAATTTTATTATTTTTTTCCATAACTGTTTTAAGTTCCATGATACTTCTATCCTTGCATACAGGATGGCTCAGGGGTACTAACATAGATTTGAAAGAGGTTGCTTCCATCAAGATGCTTTCTAGAGGGCATATAAGTAGAACTTGAACTTAGTTATATCAAATTCCTCTATTAAGGATAAAACTTATCCTCAGTGAAGTGGTGTTTCTGCCCCAAGTACCTGATTGATGTAAAGCTTTAGAGAATGTAAGCCGGGGTATATTTTTGCCTTGGGAAAAGAAATCTATTGGATTATGTTGTCCATCTCTTATTTCCTGTTCAAAACAAGGCATGTCTTTACAGAATCAATTCAGAATTACTGCTGAGTTTAGCACAGTTGCTAACTTAATAATGTTTTTCAACTGTAACAGCTAAAAAACATAATTGGAAACATTTTATGTTTTGAAAGAAACTGAATAACAGTGAACACTCACCCTTTCATCTTGTAAGGACAAACCTATTTTTCTTGGGGAATAGCAGCTGAATTGTGAAGCCCAAACTCTTTCTACCAATACTGTTGTCAGCTCTCTTATTTTCTCTTTAGTCCTTTTGCCGTTTTTCCATTTCTCTGAGTCTTGCACATCCATTGCTGTACTGCTTTAGCTACTTTAAATAAGCCCTTTCCTCTCCCAAGAAGGCTTGCTAATTTTTGCATGTTATCTTAAGCTGATTTAACAGTCGTTTTGCCAACTCTTCCCAGCTGCTGCCACTGCTGAATTGATTCATTTTTCACTTGACATGTTGCAGGCAAATGTGAAGCAAAGTTTGCTTGACCAATAATTGTCCACTTAACTGAAGGAAGGATGTGATTTGAACAAGAACTTGTTCAAAATGTGGACAGAGTTTTTTTTCCCTAAATCTGCCTACTGTAGACACCAAGGTTATTTGCTTCTTATCTGTTAAATTCTTATCTAGAAAGTGAAAAATATCTTAGCCCTAAATAGTAACCAAGGAATTCTTTTTTTCCTGGTGCAATAAGTCAATCTATGGAGGCTTTTTTTGGTGGATTATGGGTTCCTAAGAGGTGTTGTGTCTGTTTTGGAGTGCTTCCAGAAACTGTTGCTCAGCCTATAAACTGATGAAATTTTGCAGACTCGCAGAGCTGCTGAGGCTGGAAGACACCTCTGGAGATCATCTACTGTAATTACCTGCTCAGAGCAAGGTCAGTGAGACCAGGTTGCTCAGGGTAATGTCAACTTGGGTTTTGAATATCTCCAGTGATGGAGACTCCACAGCCTGTCCCAGCAACTGACCATCCTCACAAAAATCTGTTTTTCTTCTTAAGTCTCTGTGGAATTTCCTCTACTTCAGTTTATGCCTATTGTCTCTCATTCTGCCAGTGGGCAACAAAGAGAAGAGTTTGACTCTGTCTGCTCTGCTCCCTCCCATCAAATATTTAGTTACTGATAAAATCTCCCTGAGCCTTCTCAGCTCTCGGCCGAGCAGCCCCAGCTTGCTCAGCCTCTGCTCCTCTGAAAGGTGGTTCAATCACTTAATCATTTCTTTGTGGCCTTTCGATGGACTCGCTGCAGTATGTCGATACTGGGGAGCCCAGCACTGGACTCAGTGTTCCAGTTTTGTCTGATCAAGGTTCAGCAGAGAGGAAGGATCCTCTCACTTGACCTGCTGGAAACAGTCTGCCTGTTGCAGCCCAGTATAACATTTGCCTTTCCTGCTGCAAGGGCACGTTGCTCATTTATGCCCAGCTTGGTGTCCACCAGAACCATTTTTGGAAAGCTGTTTTCCAGCTGTTAGATCCCCAGCTTCTACTGGTTCGTGCAGTGGTTCCTCCCTCTGTGCAGGGCTTCGTACTTCCCCTTCATGAACTGCACAAGGCTCCTGCCAGATCCCTGGATGGACTTTGTACAACTAGCTCCAAACTCTGAGCCCAGCAGTTCAGCTAGTTTTCAATACACCTCACTGGCCACTTAGTCCATACAAGTTTTTTTAAATGAAATTGTTATAGGAGGCAGTGTTAAAAGCTTAGCTGAAGTCAGGATAAACAGCATCAACTGCTGTCCCCCCATCACTGAGCCCCCATCACCTCTTCATGAAATGCTGTCAGGTTGGCCAGGCATCATTTTCCTTTGTAAACCCATGCTGTCTCTACTCTCAGTTAGCTTCTTGTCCTTCATATGTTAGGACATTGTTTCAAGGATGATTTGCAGGTTTTTAAGAGGATTTGCTTCATTGCTTTCCCCGGTTATCCAAATATTCTTTGCTGTACTTGAAAATGAGTGCCATTTGCTTTCTTCCCTTTCCTCAGAGCCTCCCACAATCAGAAAGGCCTCTCTCAAATAATCAATAGTCACCTTGCAGTGACTTCGACCAGCTCTTTGAGTGCTTTTGTTTGCCAGCAGCCTGTCTGACTAGCGTGGAAGGTGGCTTTAAGGAGAGATTTGGGGTCTCTCATGTTCTGTTGATGCCAGGTTTTTGCAGGGCAAACACAAACATATAAACTGTCCATATTTCCCTGTGTGCCCGTATTATAAAGTAGCTGCAAATCAATTTAGAGCTAGTCTTTCGGGATGTATTCCTCTGAACGCTAGCTTACCTGAACATCCCTTTACTGGAAAGCCCATCTAGTTAAATTAATACGTAGTATAGAATGTCCGTTATTTGTTTTAAATATATTCAGGTTCAAAACCCATTAAATATATGCACCAAATCGGCATTAGTATCAGCATATTTTTGAAAGTTATTTAAAAGTTAGAAGTTAGCAAAGTGTCTAAGGTGGTACTTTAATTTGATTCATATTCTGTGAAAATGTGGTTATTTTGAAGACTTGTTGCAAATTTACTGAGTGCAAAAATTTAAAAAAAGCCTGAGAGACCTTTAGTTTATATAGATTTAAACATGCTGAGATTTTAGTTTTGATGTCTTTAATTTAAAATCAAAGAAACAAAAGTAAACCCTTTAAAATATTTGTTGCCTTCCAAATGAATGCTGTTATTGAGTATACATTCAGTGTGTCTCTCATAGAAATACTGTGGAAAACTTTGCCACTTTAATCCTTTAGATAAAGATAAATTCTGTTTATTCCATCTTTCTCTGTATCTGTCTTATGTTTGCATAATTTTTATTATCATCTTCTGTTATTATAGCAATTTCATTATGCTTCCTGATTATTTTCTAGTAACAAGAAACTATCAGTGTTTGTAATAACTAATAAGAGATGTTAACTATTTTTCCAGGCCATATTAGTTTATGCCACCTGAGTTATAAGCCCTATTTTTAATGTTATTTTCATTTGTTAGAGTGCAGCAAAGAAAGAATTAGCTGCTTTTTGAACTGTTAAGTAGCATATCCTGTGATTACACGAATGTGTAGCTCAGTTAAATGCTAAAATTTAGCATAGGATATTTGAAGTGAGATACTGGAAATATTTACTTATAATCAGAAGTCATTCAGTTCCATTCTAATGGGAAAGGCTCCCAGTTGGGAACCTATTAGAAACCCAAGGATTCTTTTTGGAAACTTGAAAGACGTACTTTTACATAACAGCTTTCCATTAAGACAGAATATTTTTGAGCCAGAAAGAAAATGTATTGTGCATGTCACAGCTTCCAGGATTCCTTAAGTTAATACCACTTCTTTGAAAGTTATATTCTATTTCGGTTTTACATCTTAGAAATTTGCACCCTCTCTACTTTGTTTCATTGTAGTACTTTGTATTTTAACTTGCATCCAGTGCAGCCTCTTTTTTGGTCTACAGCTAAACCTTCAGCTGTGGCCAGCTATGGGAAGTCACTTTTAGAAATCCTCTATTTCCTTCTCACAAAGAAGCAGCACACTCCTCTGCAATTGCCTGAGTCCTTTTCCAAATAAATACCGGGAATTATTATTTTATCTATGGTGATTTAGTTTAATTCTGTGTTTTCTACACAGTAAAAATTCCTGGATTTTTTTTCCTCTGAGGACTTTTTTGTTTGTTTGTTTGTGTTTTTGTTGTTGTTGTTGTTGTTTTGTTGTTGTTTTTGTTTTTTGGGGGGTTTTTTTTGGTTATTTGGCTAGTTGTTTCTGTGAGACTATGTTCCTGGGGAGTTGTTGTACCTGAGTCTGGAATACTCTTAAGAGTTTTCAATGTACTCCCTGTACCATATAGCCTACAGTGTGCTGTTTGAAATATAAATGAATGTGTCAGCAGTCTGCTTTGTAGATATGTCATACAATCAGTGGGTCTACAAGCATTAATTGGATATTAATTGCCAATATGCTGTGCAAAATTCTGAGGCCCAGATGGAATTATGAATTTGTAATCACTGTAAACAAAAGCCTGGTTATTTTTTAGTCAATGAATTTGAATACTGAAATTAGGTTGGCAGAAGAGAGCAAAAATGTATTTTCTGTATGAAAAGAGAAGTTGTCATGGTGTGGCCAGGGCTGCAATCATATCTGGAAATGATCAAAGATGTTGCGAGAAAGAGTCCTAGAGGTGAGTTTATGAAGCTTCAAGCACCTCATGTGATGGTAGTGACAGTTATTAGCTCTTACAGCTGTTGTCAAAAGATCTAGTTATTCTGAAGCATATCACACATGATCTGAGTGGAATGAATGTATAAATCGTTCCAATTATTATTGATGTGGTATAACAGCTGAAAGTAGTATTTGTGGGAAATCGTATGCACACTTCAATTAAGCTATAATATAAATGCAATTTAAAATGTAACTGCAGATTAAGTGCAACACTCAGGCCTGACTTCACGCAGAGAAACCCTCTTATGGGGTTACCAATATCATCATTTTTAACAGACAAAAATGCCAGTGCTGCAAGCCAGTCAGAATTGCACCAGAAAATCAGTGAATTCCTTTGTTTCTGGGACTGATGAAGTCTGATCCAGTACCCCAGGTTTCCTTTCTGCCTCAAGATTTCTTTCTGGAGGCCAGGAAGACAGAGCTGGCTTTCAATGCAATTCAAACACTAGCAGGGCAACTTGCACCTAGGCCTCCAGTTTGTTTGGTTATTTATTCATGCATTCATGTCTTCTCATATTTACAATTAAAAAAAATAATTTATATATTTACAAAACAATTACAAGAATTTGTTTTGGGGATACAAATATCGTGGTAAGTGCAGCCTGCTTGAAGAGGAGGGGATGTTGGGGACAGTAGGAACTGAGAAAAAGCAGATACAGGAAGGCTGTTTGAAGCTGCACCAGGATGTGGGGCAAAGGGAGGGAAGAAGTCAGCCTGAATACAGCCAGAGGGGCTTCAAGGAAAGATCTGAGATGCATGTCAGCCACAGAGCTTTGCCCTGGTAACGCATGCCAGTAAAGAGTTTGCATGAGAATGTAAGGTGAAGAAAACTCTAAAGAAATATGAGCAGGAGTAGTAGATAATGGGAGTTCATTTTAACCCTCTTTACTTCTAATTTGCATCCTTGTGTCACCATGTCTTCTCAGGCTGGTTGGCAGGTAGATTTGCAAGACCTTGCTGCTGGAGTTACAGCTTTCACAAAAGGGAGTATGATAACAAGGATGAGAAAGCACAGGTTTCTCACTCAGAGCCCTTTCTAGATCTCCTCCCTTTCCCTCCCTGACAGGTCTGTTGTATGTCACTTCACCATGTCTCCGTATAATCTAAATCATCTTGTTCTGTGTGTACAATAAACCACATGCTTGCTTGATGCAGCATGGCATAAATTACAGATTATGCATAAATTGTGATGGGTTCAATTAATCACAGACTAAGTTAATTTAGACTCACATTGGGACATCTGTATTACACATCTTCGACTTGAGCCTCATTTGTGGACAGGCAGGACTTGTTATGAGCTTGTTTGTTCTCACTGAAGCTCAGTCACTGGTGCTGCCTTCAGGTCTCTGTGGGGTTGGACACATCCACCTTGTACACCAGAGGCTGAAAGCCACAGAGGGAAAGATGCTGCTCACATTGGGGCTGAGGGCAAAGCCTGACGGGCCCACACACTTTTGAAACAGAGATGTATTCACTGGAGGGTTGAGGGAGGGAGAAGGAATGTCCCAGTTGTGTGGGGCCAGGGCTGCTGGAGGTCCTTCAGGGCTGCTCCCATTATCTATTGTTTGAGTAGCATTGCCTGTAAACTGCTTTGCCAGCTGCATGGCACTGGCCCTCCTTTGCCAACTGATTTGTCATGGTTGCCCTTTCTCCCTTGACCACCCACCTCCCCATAAAAGAATTGGATTCAATTTTTACAAAGTTTGAGTAAAAGTTGTTATGGGGCCTGTTAAGGCTTGGCACAAAAAAAGTATGGGCAAATTGGACTAGGCTTGGTTGTCTTTGCCTGCAGGTAACAACACCACTGGTAAATGTCCTGCTAAGTCTCTTTCTTCTCTCTTTCTTTATTGTCAGGAATTGGGAGCTTTTGAAGTAGTAGCATGGTTTGCTGTGGCTACTGATACTGAATCCCTCTCTTCCTTTTTTCAGACAGCCTCCTCATTACTGCTAAGAAACGTCCCAGCAGGTACAAAGCCAGTCTTGATCCCAAATCACCAGCAAGATACACTAATCCCTTCACCCTGTCTGAAAGGATCTTATTCCCTTACTGCTTTAGAAAAACATCACATGAGAACAAAACAGAAAAAAGATCCTCTCTGGACTCTTACTCATCAGGCAACAAACAGGAGTTACTGTGGTTTTTATTTCCATGGTATTGATAATATTGCCTCTTGATCTGCTAAAGTGACTGTTGTCGCCTGTAGTACTTTACCATTTGTCTCATAAGAACATAAATTTCATTGTATGGTGTGAATTCTTTAAGCCAAGAAAAATAAGCAAAGTGCTCCTCATGGTGAGGTGGGAAAGTCTGATGGTTCCTCAGTATTAGGTTTGCAGACTTTCCAGTGTCTTCAACTGTGAACTAATTTAATTTTACAGTAGATCTCTTCTCCCAGAATAATTCCTTTACTGATATATTTAATCCCCTTTTGATCCTTGACCAAAACTCCTGTCTCTTTTCCTTAGGGATCTTCAATTTCTTTTACTGTGTTTTTAGTCTTCCTTTTTACTATTTACTTGGATACTGAAGAAACAGGTGATAGAGAAAATAGTTTTATCTCCTGTGTCCCTAATGCACATTCTCAAGTGGGAGAAAAAAGTCTTTCAAAGAAATTAGGAAAAAAATGCTTAGATTTCCCAGTGTTTTGAAAACATCATGTGGTGTATTTTCCTAGAGAAAGTGGGAAATTCAGTACGGCTTTCATATTTAATGTATACTACCTTTAGTGTTAAAATTCTATGAAATATTTATAAGCTGACAAGCCTTTTCCCTTGGTCATTTACCATTAAACTTCATTGAGTGCAGCTTCTCTGGTTTATTCATATGCCTAAGCTGAGTACAACAATCCTGTGTTCAAAGACTTTTGATAACAACTTTGACTTAAATCCTACCATTTGTGTCTGTGATGATTCTCTCTCCTTGTCTTGAAGCTTGTGGAGGGATCTCACTGTCTGTTCAAAACTGCTATTATTTGTCTCTCATTAGGTCCTTGAAACTGCACTGTAGTTCCTTTAAACTCTTGAGAGCCCACGAGTCTGCTGGGAACAAGATGTGGGAATCTGCAAATTTACCCTTCGTTGATAATTTTTCCATTTAATATCTCTGCTAGAGTATGAAGCTTACTGGCCTTTCCAGCCCACTTCAGGGTTTGCCATGCCTTGAAGAACTGTTCACACTCAGGTCTTTAGAGATGACTTTTGCAGGCATCTCAGCCAACAAAGAAATTCTTTTTTACTTTCCCCTTGTTCTGTGCAATTTGACTCTGCAATATGCATGGTATATAATTTATTTTGCCCTTTTTCCTCTCACTAATTAATCCATGTTTCTATTTCATACTTTGATAATATAGAGCATTCTGAATCTAAGAGAAAAGCCCTTTGTAGCTGCCCTACAAATGACTCAAAAGGTAGATCTGCACGCTTAACAATCTTCCTGATTTAGAACATTGGACTTGCAGGAGATTTGCATTGAGGTTGTGTGTAGCTCAATCAGGAACTGATTAAAATATGCATTTGATAATCATGGATTCACCCTTTCCTGTTAACACAGACAGGCTTCATTCAAAATTTGGGGAGTGGTTTCAAGAACTATGTCACAAGTGTTTTATTCTCATTATTGTAAAAGCATGCTACTTAACTCAGTTTTTGTGGCTAAAGCTTGACTTTGCCTCTCATGGTTTCCCTGACCAATTTTTGAGTTTGTTTTAGGTATCGTAAGAGAACATAGGTAATTCAACACAGGTTTAAGAATATGATATGCTGTGGACATGTATATGTTTTGTGTAGAGAGAAATTATTTGAATATAGGATGCTCTCCTTTTACTTTAAAACTAGGTCCATAGTTAGTTACAAATTGAGAAAGGCCTAAAATCCCATCATTACAAAACTGTAGGGAACTGTACTGAGTGCAAAACTGTATTCTGCTTAGTGATGAAAGTTAAAACTACTGTACTATATAGCCATGAAAAGGGTAAGAAGGGATCTAATTCCTGTCTAATAGATAGTTAGGAAGAAAATTAAGCCAGACTCTCCTCAGGGCTGTACAGAGAAAGGATGAAACAGGTTTCCAAAATGAGAATTTTGACAAGATACTAAGACTTCTGTTTTTTTTTTTTACTGTGGGTGTCATCAGTGAAGCACCAGAGAGGGTTGCCCAGAGGGGTTGTAGAATCTCCTCCCTTGGCAGGGTTCCAAACTCCATTGGACACAGCCCTGAGCTTCTTGATCTAGCTCTGGAGGAGGCCCTGCTTTGAGAACAGTGTTGGACTAGATGGCCTTCCCTGCAGCCCACATTACTCTGTAATTACACATTTGCTTTACAAAGAATGTCCTAAGCATATTTAATTTAGAACAGAGATACAGTGCCATGAATTTTCTAAAAAGAAATCCCACTGAAAACTTTAACTTGGAAACTATTATTTATTTTATTTTATTATTTTGTTTCAGCAACCTGTGGGGTTTGCTTCTCAACCCCTCCCTTGGGACTACTCTGCTAATTCTATTTTGTGTTTAACTTTATTTCAGTGAGCCACCATTCTAGCTCAGTGTTTTCTCAGTGTAAGCATTCCAGATTGTAGTCCCCGGTAATCATTAGAACTGCTTTTCAGCGATACATAGATAATAATTTCTGAACACAACAATGTAATCAAGAATGAGCCTTGACAAGTTTAGATCTATTATTTCATGTCACAGAGGGCAGAAGGCTCTTTTATTCTTCTTGTTGCACAGAAATTGTGCTCAAAGCTCTGCATAGCTGTTTGTCTCAATATGTGGGCACTGCACAGACCTTCTCAAAATAGTTTCCACTGCACAGAAGTAAAACAGATTTGACCTGGATTAACTGGAGCATGGACTCCTAATGAGCCAGATGGATCAACATTCCTGTTCAGCAGAAATGATAGTCACAGTGTTTCCCACATTAACCATGGGGTTGCCTTGGTTTTCTCCTCAATAAAAGAAATAATTTTAATCTTGGTCCGTAATGGTTAAGCAGTGACTGCTGTGAGGCATTTCCTTCATAAAAACCTTATTTTACGTCATTACAAATTTCCTAGGGAGGATCCAAAGCTGGAATGCTGAATGAGCTTTCTCCCTGTGACTCTGACTGGAGACAGTATCTGCCAGCTAGCTCTGAACTGGATAAAGCACCTGAAGAAGAACATTGTAGTAAAACTTTGATTTAGGGAGTATAGAAGGTTTTATTTTGTTCACATCCCTTGTGCAGAAAGTAGGCAAAGGGCAGAGAAACTGCTCTTGGGAGTGCATCAAGCGGTAAGTTGTAGAATTCAACATTGAAGATCCCAACAGTTCAGTGTCCAAGTGTAGGAAAACTTTCTTTGTGGCGGTATCTGATCTGCAGGCCCCTCTGTCTGGGCAGAAGGGGTGCAGCAGTCCTGGCCCAGCCAGCACAGTGAAACAGTATCTCGGTGATGTGCCCTAGACAAAATGTCCAGCCTTTGAGTGCAGTTTAAATAGATGACATTCTCAATGCAGCTCCTTTATCACCGCCCCTCCCACCATCTCATTCAGCTTCAGGGATCTTTCCCATGGACTGACAGCGCTTTTGCAAAACACGTAAGGATTGGGACGGCTACTACTCGCCAGCTGCCCTAACCCAACTCTGCTGTGAGCCTGTGCTTGTGCCAGCTCCTGCCTTGCAAGAGGGGCAGGGAGGTGCTTATGAAATAGGCTCGTGTTCATTTTGAATAGGTACAGAAATGTTAAAGAGCAAGGAAATGTGCTGGAAGGATTGTGTGTGTTGGGGAGGCAGAGTTAGACGCCAGAGGGATTGGGTTCTCCTTCATAAATGCTAAGAGGGAACAAGCCCTATCTCTGTTCTCCAACATAGGATTTCCTGTAAATTCACTGACAAACTGTGGCCATACATAAAGACCATGTAACGTAATAGCTGGTCTTCCATATTCTCTTTTGACCTTTCAGCTATAAAAGACAATTCCTTAGAGTTTCCAAAAGTACAGTTCGTTGCTCTTTGGTTTGGTGTTACACAGCAAGTATAGTAAGTAACAGACCTTATTACAGTGACTTTTTTCTCTTTGCAAAACCATTATACACCTCTTTGACCTTTAAAAGAAAAAGTGCAAATATGGTTCAGCAAATGTTTCCAGCATTAATTTCTGTTTTTCAGAATTACAAATATGTGGGTCTTAATCCATATGGACTCTATAAAGCCTGTTTTATTCCTTTTTGCTTTACTCGTGTTTTGATAGTTTTTCTCAGTCCCCCTTCATCCAATGTCCTCCTTTTCTCTTAGTTCTTGTCTCAGTTTTTCCTCTATTTGTGACCAAAGAAACCAGAAAATACTTTTTTTTCCTTTTCTTTTTTTTTTTTTTTTAATTGTAGAATGTGGGATTATTTGTCAAAAAACCCCCCAACCCTGTAAATCACAATAAGACAACCATGTAAAATTGATAAGATATTTTCAGTTTTCTACTGCCCTGGGCAGCCTATTATCTTTTCCTTTCACTCACAAGCTTAAAACCTGAAGGGTTTTTTGTTAAGTCTTTTTCCACTGTTTGATACTGTTTGTTTAGAAAGGAACTTATTACTATGCAGCATATGTATGTGAAAACCAAAGCATTGCCAAATTAATAATGGCAGCAGAAAGAATCACAATTTTTTTTCATTGTTAAGAAGTGAAATAATTTTCTCTTCAGGGTTGTGACCTTAGTAAAACATCACTTAGCTATTTTCCTTTTTTTAGCTTCAAAAAACCAACCAAACAAACCTTTTCCAAGATACTCAAATCTTACCCAAAACCACAGGAGTTGCTAACCACAAATGTTGCATACTACTACACTGTCACCCACAGGTTTTTTTCGCTGCTTGTGAGTGAAGTTGCTTGTGAGGATACCTAGATCAGTTTTAAAGGTGGAAGCGGGTTACACATTGCTGTCATTATCTATTACTTGGGAAGTTTCATTTTTTCTGAAGCCAAAAAGAGCATAAATTTTATAAGGAAGTGAGATGATACATAAAATCAGCATGTCATGGGTTGTTTTTTAGTGTTTTGTTCAACTCAGTTCTTGAATGTTTGGACAAGAACAGTTAGAATTACAGTCACACCAGTAGTGGTTTGTCATTTAACTCTTGCTCTGATACAGTCTTCTGCACTCTGTAAAATATCCTCTGCTGGCATGCATAAATATAACTCATTTGACTTTAATTGAGGATCTGGCCCAGGCTTTGATCTCTATTTAGAACTTGTCCAACTTTTCCCTTTATGGCCAACAATGTAGTACCAGATTTCTGCTAGCTGAATACATGCACTATATATATATTTAAAGTAACTAATGACCTTTAAATAGCTACCAGTGGACAATTTTTAACTTGATATAATAGTTTGAAGCTATTTGGGTGCCCTGTCCTCACTGCAGTATGCAGCACATTAACATTCCAGAGCCCACGAGGACATTTACTATGAATTGTGGCAGTGTTTTCCTCTGTGGTAGCTTTCAAGCCTTTCATGTAGTAGCTGAGTCCTGGTCACAGCACAGTGACAGTAAAGGAGCATTGGCAAAACATTTTTGTGAGCAATATACCACCAGGAATCATATTTCAGCCCTCCTCCACAGAAAAAAAAAAACAAGCCCCTTGGAATCTATGGAGTTCCCATTGTCAGCTGATGAAATACACTGTAAATGGCAATAGCTGCCTTAAATTTCACAACTTACATGGTCTACATATAAATACAAAATAAAGGTTACAGACTAACATTTGAAAGAATGGGAGGGGGAAGCCTATTTCCTGGCCTAATAGTGTTGAAAACAGCATCACACAGAATGGATATTTTGTTCTGCAAATACAAAGTTGTTAAACCATTGTGAGGAATGACAGGCTTGTTGAGTGGGAGTCTGAAAAAAACCTGCAGAATAGAAATCAAGTATGGTGGTATATAGATTTTGTGTGTACACATTGAGCCTGTGGAATGGCAGAGCAGTGAATATGTTGCTTCTTTCCAGTTTTAATTATGTCTCTATTTTCTGCATACATTGGAGCATAAATGGAGCCATATTATAGAAGACAGCATAAAAGGAGGTATCTTTAATAAGAAATGAAGGAAGAAATAGCTACTCCCCTCAAAATGTCCAGTAACTAACCTAAACTTTCCAGAGAGATAAAGATGTTCTAAAAATTGCTTGAATTTATTAAAGAAAAATATCAATAAGAGGGCATAATTCTTGAGTTTAGTATTATTAAAAAAACCCAACAAAAAAACAAATCCCCCAAAGTCCCTCTCCTCCAAATCAACTAACTGCTAGTTAATTATTTTGTTAGTCTTTTAAGAAGATTCACCAAGGAACAGAAGGATTTATTTTGTAAAAGGGATTACTCTTGTTTCATTTGTTGAATCGTACATTTTAGGTTTGTATTTCAAACACCCCTCAGCTCTGAAGAACAGAATTGGCTTTCACCAGCCAAGTGACTGCACGTTGGGGGACAATAGAAAAATTTTGCTTGAACTGATTGTGTAAAAATAACATCTGAACTTGAAATGGAAATAAATAGTTCATATATCAGCTTCTCTTGCAGGATTAAGTGCTAAAGTTTTCAGGATTGATATTCCTGGTTGGACAAAAGCTGTGGATACTTATGAGCCTGTATGACATGGCCTGGATTGACCAGGGAGATGACCTTTTCCATGTGAGCTTTTGCAGGTATCAGGGCTAAATTACTCCGGATTCCTTCTGTCTAATATTTCTTTCCATCTGGTTCTTGTACCTCAGAGGTGCTTTTGACAGGCGCTGTGATGCTCAGTAAATGTGACAGAATTGAGAAGATTTCAATATGTCCCTTTAGACTTGAGGCCAGACACTTGGTGATGACTGAAGACCATGAAATCTCCTTTCCCTTGTCAGGGGCAATCGTTGCCTGGCAGAGGGTGCTGGCTCTGTGACAAAGTGCCATCGTGTACCATCTCTTCGTGTGATGTGCAGCGCTGCGGTCACTGCATTTTTTGGTTCATATTTGTGATGGTTTACAGAAAATGGGAAATGGCTGTAAACTGTAGCAGGGCTTTTAGAAAATAATCTCTAAATCAGAAAGTGGCTTATTGTATTTTCTCCTGTATGCTGACTGTGCAGCATGCAGGTGAAGCTGCTCTTAGTACTGCTTAGTGCATATGCCAGGCTTTTGTTCACAAGGAAAGTGAAACTTGTGTGAGCTCCTCTGCCAGGGATGGTTCATGTCACTCTTCAGACCCTGGTAGACCCAGATCAGCAGCAGCCTGGTAGCTGAAACTGCAGCAGAGAAACCTGCTCACAGACATTATCTGAAAAAATCTACGACTGTTTGAGGGTTAGTTAAAGCTTTGACATGTGCTCGAAACAGTGCTTCTCCAGAGAGTCCAAGCCAAATTGAAGCTGATGGCCAAGTGTGATGAATTGCATCAAAGTGTTATTGCTGTTTTGCGATGTGTAAAAATAGACACAAGGATCGAGAGTCTGGTTCCCTGTAGATGAAAGATTAGCCCACTAACAGAGTAATTTAGTTCATAGAACCACAATATTCCATGTGGCCCCTTTGTGTTGCTTTCATATTAGAGTGACTTCTTCCTTAAAAGCTTTCTGTGCAACACTGAAAGAGAACAAAGTCGAGTAATTTTTTTTTGTATCCCTTTCTTGACAAAAAGGGTGACTGGAGAAGTGACCTTTTAACAGGGCAGAATAGAAGAACTGTATTTTGTATGAATTTTTTTGTTGTTGCTAATAAAGCAGCCCTGTCCTGTAGGAGACACAAAAAAGCAAATGCTATTGAGAGCATTGCAGCACAGCAGTAAATTCCACCAAAATAATGTTTTTATATACACCCCTAGGAATACATTGATTTGGGGTTTTTTAAGTACTAAAGGTACATTGGTCATCTTCAGACTATTGCTTGATAGGCATGTTATGATGGGCTTGTGTATTTGACCTACTTGGGGGTTTATTAATGGAGTAGAGAACCACAGGTTTGTGGAAATGTTTGTAATGTATGTTTTGGTGGAAAATATGCAAAACTGATATCAGAGAAAGCTTGGCTGTTTGCATTTAGATCAGTTGAGTTTTTTCACATTTCATGTGAGAACACTCAAAAAAGCCCACCGGGCTCCAAATCCAAATCTGATGCTTGCTGCTCATGGAGTTAAGGAGGAACAGTGGACCAAGCTGAACTCATACAGTTTTCTAAAGTTTACTTTCCCCGTCTCCAAAAATTTAAGGAATCCCTCCTTTGGGGTTTTGTTTATTTGGTTTTTTTTCTTGGAATAAACCTCTAAACCTTAATGAACCCTCTTGTCAAATTGCTACAGTAGAGCTCAAGCTGTAAATGTGATTATGCTTTGGTATTATCATACATGTCTAGTTTAATATACACAAAAATGATGAAAAATCCATAAGATCATGTAATAAATTTATCATGTATGTAATTGGCTTGAGCAATGACATTGCACCAGTGGCAACATGACACTGAAACCTAATAATTTGGTTTATATTGCTATAACTTAAGCTTAGTTTCTTAGAGTTGAGATCAATATCGTAGTGGTTAACTATTTTTTTCATAAAAAAGCCTTAAAGCTTTTCACAAAGCAGTGATCAGTTTGTTAATAATACTGTGATTTACATTTCGATATTCATCTATTAGTTATTTTAGGTAGTGTGTAAAAAATAAGCCATGTTATTGCCTCTGAAAATGTATTATGAACCTGATATTTGAACTCTACTAAGAAAAAGTAATTTTAGAAATCAAGCTGATCATCGTGGTCTTGGAAATCTGAAATACCCACAAAGACAACAACAGGTCATAGTAAAGTCTTGATCTTCATTTTTCTCATCTTTTTTTTTTCATACTCAAAAAATTAACTTTGATCAATTTGAATGTTTCTGTGCAGCATTGCTGTATAGCTTGGAAACTGGGTGAGGGATGAATAAAAAGCCTAATGAAAAATTAGCTTCTTAACAGTTTTTTATTGGGATTATTGTTGCCTTCTGTGTTGAAGTCAGTAAGGATTTAACCCACAGTAAAGCTTCAATTAAAAACTGCTTTAGAATAGAATACTAGGTAGGAAACAAGTGAAATTGTAATCATGGGTTATGATTGACAGCAAACTAGAGGTAGAATCTCTGCAGCTTTCAGGATGACAGTAACTGACTTTCTTTTGAATTAAGTCTGTTATGAAGGATTTTTGTTGACACCGCTCTGAGGCTTGCTGGTATCTGACATGTATGTAATAGATGATTTCTCTCTCTCCAAGAAATAATCTGGCGCCAGGGATAAAATCCTAAGTAAACAGAGCCCAAAGATGCACGGCATAAGGTTTTCCTGGTGTGGATTCTGTCCTATCTGTTCTTCACAACTGTCATGTACAGGTGTGTGGAACATTCAGGTACAGGCTTCCAGATGTGAGCAAAAAATTAAAGCACCATTAGCTTGACATAAAAAAGAGATCTAGAAAAGCATGGATAGAAAAGAACAACAATGAGCTTTAGTTTGACAAGTGCAAAGGTGATGCATTTCAGGATACAAATGTTGGATGTTCCAAGCCTTACAGGTGCTCAGTGGGGGGAGAAAATCTAAGACAACTGATAGATTTTTAAAACTCTAACCAAAGAAGTACATCCAAATAAAATCCCTGTTAACAAAATAAAATAAAAACATCATCAAAAGCATCATCATGTAGGTTTTTTTCTTTCCTCAAAATTAACACACAGTAAAATTCCAGTTTGTGTGTGTGAGGTCTGGTTCGTGGACAAACAGTTAAGTTTGATTATAAAAATAATAGACTTGGGTGAGCAAATAAGTCTTTTTCATCTGTGTGGTCTGTCATTCACTTTTAGCTGTTGCTGATAAGGAGAGCTTGGCCTAATCATGTTGCCTGTTAGACAGATGTAAACCCACATCTCGAGGGTAAATGAGAACAGAATCTGTCTGCTCTCCCCATCTCTTTCTTTCTCCCTCACACTCAGCTTCTCTGACTTGTTTTCATTTATTTATTTTTACTGTTTTTTTCTTTCTGGTCATTCCCTTTGCCTTTCTTTTGCTTCAGTTTGCAAGATAATTTATAAATCGTCTGCCTCATCACGAGCCTCCACATTACACAGATCCATATTGTTCTATTTCCCACTGAATCCTGAAAGTTAAGCAAATACACAGGGAAGGCAGAATAATATCTTAATCTGTCAAAATCCACTTTCCTGTCATCTTTTGAGATCACCTCTGTGTACATGTACCTCCATTGTTCATAGTAATTTTTGACAGTTGCTCCTGATAGGCAGTAATAGCAAGGAAGAGGTGCCAGGACTGTATCACGATAGTCAGTTGAAGTCTGTCATGCTGTCTTGTAGCTTTGACCTGTGGCAAGTGAGAGGGACTGGGAAGTAAAGATTGATCTCTATCCCTGAGCATCTTATATTGTTGGGTTTTTTCACCTTTTTTTTTTAGCTTCTATTTTTCATAACATTTCTCATTTGCTTTTTTCAGGTTTTCCTTTCAGTCCTTAAGCTACTTGCTCTTCCATCTTTCCCTCCATGTGCACTGCTTTGGGAAAAAAAAAATTCCTGCTCTCACCAGGCTTGTTTGCACTTCCTTTTCTGGTACTTGGTTTCCTTAGGCTATGGTTTTCTCTGCCTCCGCAGCCACATCAGAGAAAGGTATTTTGGAAAGTCACATACTGTCCCTTCATGACCCCTATGTAGAACAGCAGCGAAAACTTCTGCTTTGTCCTTCTTTCTTCTCTTTCTGCAAACCTGTTTGTGAATGATCCCCGACACGCACTTGGACAGGCTGTGGGGACCAGGACACGGGCAGGTGCTCCTGCCCAAGAGCCTGATGGATCCTGGGGATCCCGGGTCAGTTCCCACAGTAGTCAAGCACCAAAGGAAAGCTGACACCTCTGCCCTTGGTGAACTCAAGGTCTCAGCTCTAGTGCTCTTTGAAGAGAGTGAATAAATGTTTCCCTGTAACTCAGGAACTTCATTTAATAGTTTAACTATTCTTTAGCTCTTTGTAAATAGGGTAAGGAATGAAAATAAGACCTTCAGTGCAAGTGTCTTGCACACTAATGAGATCTGTAAGGTGACAAGAGATAGTACAATAGTTCCTAACTACTTTGTAAAATACCCAAAGGTGGTTCTACCTAAGCAATAAATTAAATTTATCTGTTAAATCAAATTCTTTTTTAAAAATTAAATGCAAAGGACATTTTTAGTAACTGTTTTATTATCACAGAGATATTTTTATAGTGCTCAGTGAATGATTTTTTTTTCTTTTTCTTCAATGTCACTGAAACTTCATTTGATTCAAACCAGATTTGGTAAAATTTAGTTCTTTTTTAGACTGACATACTTTATGCTGAGATCTAGCTTAAAGTTATTTCAAGCTAGATATTTTGATTTAGTACAGTTAAATCAATTTCACCCGTTTGTTTACCAAAAAAATAATTATCTGCATTTCCACTGTAGTCAGAGGAAAAAGAACGAGAGGTCTGAAGGGTGATCCTTATCACCTATACCTTAAATTCCAAGGAAGAGGTAAATCCTCCTCTAAAGGCACCTTTTCTCTTTGTCTGAATATTCAGGGAGCTTAAACAACTATTTTAACCTATAGTTATAATTTTGAGCTGGCTAATTTATCCCTAAATGCTTCTGTATGGCACATTCTGTAAGGTGTGAGGAGAAGGACGAGGTCTGTGGTAGACAGGGGAGCGGTGGAAAGATGCCCAAAAGGCAGGGTCACACCAAAGCCCTGGGTCAGACCCAGTAACTTCAGATGTGCTGACATTTCCTCATCTCTAAGACCATTCCTGTTGCACAATTTTAGGTGATTACTAAGAGCAATATGTTACAAGATGGTGAAAATCACATGTGATTGATTTTTGCCTTTTCTAAAGTTTTTTCAATGCCTTTATCTTGTTTGGCTTCCGTAATATGTGTGGGGGAAAAAAAAACCAATTTCTTTTTATTATTAATGCAGAGTGTAGGTATTTTGTCGTGAGAGGCAGTTAGTCTCCATTACACATAATTGACCAATTACTGTGTCAACACACAAAGTAAAAACATGACCCACGCTGATATTTCCTATTCGTATGACACACATTTATTACATGTGCTAAATGAATTACTTATTTTCTGTCAGGGCAGGAGACTAGAGAGGATGAAAGATTCTCTTTTAGTTCAGCAAATCTTGTGTATGTGTTTATTTATAAAGGTGAAATACAGCCACTTTAGTATACTTGGCTTACATGTTTTTAGCAAATTTAAAATTTTAATTTCTTAGGGGTGGGTTTCTTAACCTCAGACAACTATGTTTTTGCCACTTGTTTTACATTATCCAGGACCATAAGTAGGAGGAGGGTTTAATGTGAAGCATTTGGTTTTTTCATATTCCCGTGAAAAATCAGAGAGAAATGTCATCTCAACACATTTTTGCAGGCTGAAATTTCACCCTACCTGAGAACACCATGTTCCAGATGATAATTTTATCTTAATGGACAGTTTCAAACTAACACCACTTTATTGTATTGCTTCTCTGTAATTAAAACGTTTTTTCTTCTTTTATTTTAAAAAATCAGCAGGTGAATAGAAACATGAATTCAGTCATAAGAATGGATTTGAGTTTTTGATTGAAATTGCAAATGTGAGTTCTGACATCATTTGAGATAGTGCCTCAATAACTGCACTTGTATGAACATTTCTACTACTTCGATTGGATGATTTTATTAGAATAAAACCTAAGCAAACAAATATAAATAGAACCTTGAGCTCATAAATTACAATCTGCCTTATTTCACAGACAGAGTATAATGTATGAAAAGAAAATGTAATTATTTTGCATTGCAGTAGATCGTAGAGGATTTTTCTTATATTATAAATGAGAATAAACTCTACACTTACCATCCAAGATCCATCCTTTTATGTGACAATTCAAGTCCAGTTTGTTATTTTTCTGTGGAGCCAAATATGTAAATTCAAGTTTTGGTCATGAGAATGACATCTGGCCAACTGCAGTGACAAAGATCTTGTTTTGAGGTTGGGTAGACTTATCCCTCTCTGGGATGTTTGTTGGCTTCAGGCAATTCCGTTGCATACCAGAGTTTTGATTGAACCATGCATTGGATTATAGTTGGTGCTCAGTCTAGGGTGTACAAAAAATATGAGTAACATTTCTAAAAATCCTCAATATTACTGGAAAGAGAATTTTTCAATTTTTTTCCTCCTTTAAATGCTGTTCATAAATTTTCTCATTTAAAGATAAAACTGTGGCTTTTCCTGTTCTCCTTTGTGAGGAACTAGTAACATTTTTTGCATATGGCAAGAGAGACAAAGAAGTGCACTGACTACATTTGCTCATAAACTTCTTATTAAAAACAACATTAGTGATGTAAAATGTTTTAGAAATCTGTAGGACATCCAGACAATGGGATCCATTGTATCTAGGCTACAATGAGACACAAATGAGGAATTTGACTTTGTTTTCACCCTGTTAACTCCAAAAGCCAGAGCGGAAAAACAAGTCCTCAGGGTCCTACACTCAGCTCTGGCATCTGAGGGCATAGCCAGCATCCACGACTGCCTCAGTTTCCTTCTTCACATGGCAGTGTAGGTAGCAGCATTCAGACACGTTCTCCAGGAACATCACCAGTACTGGGGGAGTTCTGAAGAGATCCTCCCAGAAATGCCTTTTGTGCCACTACGGTGAGTGGCCCATAAACCGCGGGTGTTGTGATGACCTGAAGCAATGGACCACCACGCACTGCTTTCCACCTCCTTTCCCAAGCCTCTCATCAGCTTTACCTGAAACAGGTCACCTGGGTTTAACATGGGCCTAAGAACTCTTTCAGAGAGTTTGTTGTCTCTGTCCTTGGGTGGATGTCTTACTTCCTTACAAGCATCACTGATGCTGAGTGGCGGTGGTACTCAGGTGGCCTCCCCTAATAGGAACATTATGGAGGTGTTCCTCTTTCATCAAACACCACACAATATACCTTGCACGGTATGACTCCGTTATCCTTTTAATCTAAACTATTACTTTTCTTGAAGTGAGGTTTATATGTAGTAAAAATCTCCCTTTTTCCAGTTTGTGTAACGAGACCTCTTTCCTACTGGCATTAACCAGGGTGCTTTCTGACAGCGAGCAGCACAGAGAAAAGAGCAGAATGAGATGGAGCCAGAGCTTTCCTTGTCCTCACAGGTGCCACGCTGAGGTCAGGCTTGACAGAAATTGGATACCAGTGCAGGGGACTCACATGGCCTCTGTATTTGGTTGCTGTCATCGGCCTGGTATTTCTTCTAAAGACAATTTTACCCAGACAAGACGCTGGCTTCCTTTCAGATGATATTGCAGAATATTTAGTAACTATGTTTGCATGAAGCTGGTCTCGCCCGTGGCTTTTGAAATCTGGTGTGTGACTACAATTTCCTGGATCAGAGAAAGGATGGCAGCACCAAACCTGTAAAGTACCAGAAAAACTAGCAAAAATAGCCCTCCTTGAAGTCAGTGTCAAATGTCAGGAAGTTAGCAGTGAGGTAGTCACTAAATTGCCAAATTTTCTTTATTTTTTAATAAAATAAAATAGCTGAACAAGCCCTATTTTAAATTCAAATTCCTAATTTTATTAATCCAGTACCAATGCAAACTTCTAACCATTTATCAAAATGAATCATTTGCCTAACTCCAAATGAGAAAAGAGAGGAAATACATGTACCAGAGGAATACTTTTTCACCTCAAAAAGGTTTCCTGAAGTGCCTATTACTTATAGTCATTTCTTGTGGTTTAATTTCCCTTTCCACATTAACAACAGATGTGCAGGTATAAAGAACTTCATTAAGAAAATGTTTTAGAAATACTTAGTAAATAATTTAAATATACTTTTTAAAACAAAGCAGAACTGTCTGCAATGTGTAAATGTCGTGCTAAACTCATGCTTTATTGGTACATTGGGAAGCATCATTTTCCCTTGCTAGACAATGTGAAATACTTAGGTGTTAGCAATTGAAGCAGTATGATATAATAAACTCCATGATAAGTATTTCTTTTTAAGTAAGGTATTATTTTGATATTGCATCTCTATTTGGATTATTTTGAATTTTAATATGCAATTTAGGTAGCAGGAGGTCATAATAAGGGCAAAAAAAGCTTTAAGAATTGTGTTCATCTGACCTAGCATTGCCTTCTGCTCCCTGCAGTAATAATAGCAAACAGATATTCTTTTTATTCTAAATAAAGCAAATCATGTCACTTAATAAATTTTTCATGCATAGACATTTAGGTCAAATGGGAAATCCCTCTTGAGAGAAATTTAGAGGAAAAGAATTGAACTTTCATGGAGTGTATTTTTTAATAAAGAAAAGTGGGATGAAAATCACTTGCTTTTTTATTCCTTTCTGGATAATGACTGGGTAGGATTTTTCCTTTTGCTTTTGTAGTTTCATATCATTACATAATTTGTCATTATTATTGTGTGTAACATTACTTTCTATACACATTGGAAACCAGAATACAAATTTAAGTAGACGGGAAGCAATTTTTTTGTAATGGTCTCTTCTGTTGATGGCTTTTATATAATGGGCACTGAGCCTGTATCTGATAACTGTCCTTGCTTGCTGTATAAGATTTTTGTACACAAAGCCCTGTGCAGGATGAAGTTGTCTCTGCAGGATTCAGTGTGGCATCTCCCGTGGTCTCGGTTACGATTCCGTATGCAGGTGCTGCGGTCGATGAGGCTGATGAACAATAACTGCATATGCAAGTGTTCAGGGAACTGCGGAATGTCTGGGCAATTTACACTCTCGTGCTCTGTTTGGAAACTTGACTCTCAAATTACAGCTAAGGAGCAACAATGGGTGCATTTATGGGAATGAATAAAGGGATCAGGGAGGAATTTACATCACCCAGCTTCAAACATGATTTAAATGCCTAAGTTGGGATACTGAGCTCCATATACAGTTAATGGAGGGACTTTTCATCCCAAGCTGGTATATAAAAGTTGAAACAGGTTTGTGAGATGGGTGACACAGTAGGAAGTGATCATTTGAGTCCCATCTGTGCAGGCCAGGGATCCAGCTGCCTTCTGTGCATGGTGGTCCCTACAAGGTCAGATACCTTGGCTCTTTCCTCCTGGAAGGATGGATGTGTTGCAAGGAAGAGAAAGCTACTGCGCTCTTGGGTCTTACTCGCAGATAGAGTTGAGATCTACTCGAGATGCTCAAAAGGAATCCAGGCTTGGGAAATGTTTCTTAATCTCCATGGCTGAAATACAGTTTCAGTTATACCCATTATACTCTATTTAGTATGAAGCTGAGTTCAGCTTCTAATCTATGTGTCCAGGCTGGACAACAGGATTATTCTCAGAAAAGTCGTATGTGGCAATCATAAACTGAAATTGAATAAAAATATAGTAAAAATAATAAATTAAAAATAAAAATAAAATAAAAAATAAAAAAAATATAGCATGGCATGGTATATTCTTGAAAATTATTTTTGGTATTTAGTTTTCCAAGCAGTGTGTATAAAAAAGGCTTGTCACTCAACTTCTGTGTGTCTTCAGGGATGGAGATCCCTGTGCCAGTGTTTGATTACCTTCACACTGACAACAGCTTTTTTTTTTAATAACATAAGCTGGAGTCTTATGGGTTCCAACATGTGCCTACTGGCTCTTAATTTCAGATTTTTTGGTATGCAACTGCTCTTCTTTCTCTTTTGTTCCTCTTCTTTTGGCCAAGTAAATCTTGTTGATCCATGTCATACAGAGTAATTTTCAAAGAGAATGGTTGCTAGGACTGAAGGGGAAGTGAGCAGCCAGGAAAATCAAATTTATATTTATATACATATAATTTATATTTATATTATATTCATAAAATTGATGCATTTTTGGCAACAGATCTCCTAACAGTCCATAATCTTCATACTGTTGTCTTTCAGGGAATTTTAACTGTAAATTTTGTATAGTGACATTATTTTAAACCACAGACACACAAGTTTAACCTCCACAACCCAATGACATTGTGTCAGTAGATTTACGGAGGAGCTAAGACAGCATGAGCCTGGTCATCCATCCGTGTTTTGCCGTTCCTTAGGGGAAGGTTGGTCTGAGTGGGACAGACCCCAGCCAGCTTGAGGCCAGAGCTGGCTGAGGCCAGAGAGTCCCTGCTCAACAGCACAAGTCCCCCAGCTGAAGCCGAATCACACGTGCAACCACAGAGCAAAGTGGAAAAGTGGTTTTGGCACGTGCAGAAGTGCCTGTACAGTCTCTGCTCGATGAGGGTGGTGATAGGAAAGAAGGTGTGCCAGCATGTGCAGGTAGCCCAAGTGCAGGCTCGCTGGGCACACAGCGGAGACAAAAAGTTGTGTATTTCAGTTGTGTTGTGGCCCTCTCCACTGGCTTGGTGCAGAGATGCTGTCCATGGGGGTTTCTTCTGAGGTCTTAAGCAGGAAAGAAACCAATATCAGCACAATAAAGAAACAGGACTTTGGTTACTACACAGTGCTGTCTGATCAGACTTAACTGATAAATGGAGCAATGAAAATAACTACTTTTTAATAAATCTGAGTCAGTTATCATCACCAGTTATAAAGATGTCTTTAGCTGTAAATCTGAAAAGACTGGACTGGTTCAGAGCAGATTTTATAGACATCTGTTCTTTCAAGGTTAATTAGGTAAAAAAAGTCAAAAGGCCAGTTGACATAATATTGTTAGTAAAATAGTACTAATAATGAACTAAATAAAATAATGGTAGCAAAGAGTTTGGGGATTTTAAATTTGTATATATATCTGTGCCTGTGCATATTAGCTATGGATGTGTGTGTGTGTGTGCATAAAGACAGTGTATCTGTAATATATCTGATCACATCAAACGTATAAATCTGTGAGTGAACAATTTACTTGAATTAGTGCTTTTTTCCTGCTCTTTCTTATGTGCCTTTTTGCAAAAGAAATGGATTGTTTGTGTCTTCAAGTCTCCAGAAGCATTGAGTTTTGAGTGGAATCTGTAGCATGCCCCTTTGTTTCAACTGGTTAGGCTGTAAAATACCTCATGCAGTGCTTGAAATTATGCAGGAAAGCTTTAGAAAAGAAACAAGCATTTATGTGTATGAAAAAAAACCCTCCCAACCCCTAAAAAAGTTGTATGGGAAATTCACAGTAAAAATTACACATTCTCTCCTATCTTCAGACCTAATTTACAGACAGAATCTGCTTTCAAACTAAAGTGGTAGTTTTGTTCATTTCAAGGGCTTGGCATATGCTATACTAATGCTAGAAAAATGTCTTCAAAGAGATGAAGATGAGTCCTGTTACCTGTGAAGTTTAGCTGCTTCTCTGGCTTATGTGCTCAGGAGCTGGCAAAACCAGGAGGTGTTTTAGAGAGGCAAGTGGGAGGGAAGGAGAAATCATTCAGGGTGAAGTGGACACCCTGAATGGGGTGAACACTTGGCAGGTTCAATATTTCACATTTAACACCATTGTCTGACTGTTCCCTCTGGGCTGCAAAGGTGGGGTACAACCTGCAAGACACAGATCTATTTTGAGCTTTACTTCTGGCTGTCAGGTGTATCACCCTGAACATATTATTGCATGTTAGTATTTCTCATTAAAAGTGATCTTGGCATCTATGTAAGCTTCAACTGCAGTATTTACAATAGGAGCCAAATTTATACTTAAACCCTGACCATGAGGAACAGCAATAAAGCAATGTAGCAAAGATGATTATTTTCCTGATAAAAGAGTTACTACCACACTTTTGAAAAATACGTCACTGAAGGTGCATATCAGGGGACAGAAAGGGGGAGTAAATGTAGCGAGATACACAAAATTGAAGAAGCAAGGGTGGGTATGGTTTATGTTGTTTTTTTTTTTTATTTCTAACCAGGCAAACACTTTAAGGTAAATTCTAATGCATGCTAGAGCCAGGGAGCATTTTCTATTCTGTGAATGTTTAAGGCATTTTATTAGCTAGTCCCCTTCTCTGGGCTTTTCATCCTTTTGATGTTAAAACAGGAACACATCTTTTGGAAGGCAGTTCACGGTGTGTCTTGGTGGGATGGAGATGAGTGTATGCTTCTCTCCAGCAGATTTACAGTGTGCTCATGTCACTGCACTTGACAGGAGCACACCTGGATACCTCGTTGTTCTGGGATCATCTGTCTCGTGTGCGCTTCAGAAGCCATGAATTATTCATTCACTCTTAGAATATTCCTCTGGATTTCCTGTGCTAGAGCCTCAATATTGTGGCTTTTAAAGTGTGAAATGTAATTTTAGGGATTTTATCATGTCACTTCTACAAATATTTTTCTGTGGTATAGTTTAACCCTTTACATGCATGAACTGAACTTTTTTGTTTTCCCAGGAATCTCTTCTTGGTTACTGTCATTTCCATTGAATTTATTTGAAGGAATTTGATTGATAACAGTGGGATCATTTGGAATTCAGTCTACATAAAACACTTGCTTATCATCTGTGCAACATCTGTGCCCTTTGAATGTGATGGGATTTTATGATGACTTATGAAGAATTCTTACTTTTTATTTGTGCTTTGCTATTTTCCCACTATTCATAAATTTCTCAGTAAGTCCATTTTTAGATTTTCTGTGTGATAAGATCTCTGTATTACAAAATCTCTCTGAAAGATAGCCCTTAATCCTCATGTCCCTTTATTCCAAAGCTATTTGTATTACTGTAACTCAGCAGGAAGTACAATTCATCTGGCCTAGTGTCCAGCTACTGCTCTCAGTCTCAAATCCCCCTGCCTCACGTGACACTAAGCTGTCATTTTAATCCTTGTAGTGAATCCCACACATACAGGGTGAATTGCATGATATTGTAAAAGCGGTTTGAAATATTCCAGCAGAACAGTTTTCTGCTGAAAATAGCTTGAGTTCCTTGAAAGTTTCACAGTAACTTTTCAGTCTTTACTGAAGGACTTTCTTGCAACAATTTCTGTTATGAAGGAGTTTCCCCGGAGTACTTTGCTGGGTATCGTATTAGACTGGAGACCTTCTCTCTGTCCAAACAATGCAAAAAGGCTGAATTTCACCTGACCACACAAACTCAGGGGATGGGGGGGGAAGCCAAAACTTCTGTATCCTAAGAAAAATTCTTATGAAACAAGAATATAGTCATTGGCTGTGTGTGCTGAAGGAATACATGTACTCATACACATCATATTCTCACCCCCTTGACTGAGTTGTGGGGACACGATCAGAATGTTCGTTTAATGAAGTGTGAGTAATGGAGGTAATTTTTATAATTTAGCAGTGGAAATTCTGTCTGGTTTAGGCTGTCTTTCATCCTATTTATTTCTATCTTTCACTTTTCATCCAATTTTATACGCTTTCAGGTGCTGCTGCCTTCAGGACATAGTGACTCAATACTACAAATTAGGTGTTTAACAAGAGAACCTAATTTACGATGTAGAGCAGCATTTAATAGAGAATTCCCAAATTAAATTTCATTATCATTCTGTACAAAGACCTGATGAAGTATTCCTTCCTCTGGGAATGGAAAGCAGCAGTGTGTGCACACAGAGAATGCAGGGAGAAGCCTTTCCTGCCTTTAGAGCACAAGCATTTGTAGAGTCTGCTTTTCCCATCACACTAGAATGGCAAGACTCTTAAAAGCAATAATTGAGCAAAAGGTTGAGAAGAGCGGGAACTGAGTTTTTTGCTTTTTCATCCCCCTGTCCCTCCCCTGTACGTGACTATGGTGTGGGATTTATTGCCGTGGAAGGCTTTGGAAGACAAATTATAGATGGAATTAAACAGTAGCCAAAGGGAATCACATAGACAGCACAAGGGTTATTGGTACACAGTGCCGAGGGCACGGGGAGTCCTTTCACTGCAGGCACTGGAAGCATTTGGATGGAAGGGGGAGGTTGTTTAAGCAAAATCTGCTCTTAAATCCTTTTGATAATCTTTGCTGCTATCCAACAGATGAGGTGGGACGGACTTTAACTGTAGATTTCTGTAATATACATCCATATCTCCAAGGCAGATGCATCATATTCCCATTTAGTGGAGAGAAATAAGCCTTTCAAAGACACTTCCAGGAAATTGTTCATTTTATGTCTGGCCATTCACGTAAGAGTTGGTCCTTGTGGGTCCTTTCCAACTCAGAATGTGCTGTGATCCTGTGATATTCTGTGATGCTAGGCTGAAATTTTGAAGGCTTGTTTGTGAAGGCAACTCAGATGACTACGTCAAACGTAGAGTTACAAAGTGTGACTGGTCCTGAGCTAGCTGTGCTTGTTCCTCTCCACTGGCTAGAAATGGAGCCTTGAGTGACTAGTCAGAAATGGATGCTGGCCTGCATTTAGTCACATCACTCCCAATGTTTGTGTGGCTCTGTATTTGAAAGAGTTTGGATTGTGATTTATGTCCAACTAGACCTTGTTTCCCATTAAAAAAAAAAAAAAAAAAATTAAAAAAAAGAGAAAAAAGCAAAATGCAACAAAGTATTTGGTCAAAACAGAGAAGAGAGTGAAGAACAGGACTTAGTATAGAGGGGAAAAAAGAAGCTGCTTAGCATTTGCTCTCATAAATGAGGAATGAAATTTGAAGCTTAAAAAGAAGAAAAATTAAGTATATCAATCCCAGTATCTTAAGTGTGCATCATGCAAGTTCATTTCTTTTAGGCAGGGTTACTTAAATCCCAAGTTGTTACTGGGGAAAACAGATTGTGAGAGACTCCCTAGGTCCACAGCAGATGAAGCCATTTATGACTGTGTATGATTTTATGCTTATTTCAACTCTGTCAAAATTCAACATGCAAAAGGAAAAGGCTCAAGGACATACAAACTATCTGCAATACTCCCTGGAGGATATTGTGTTCAAAAAGCAAAAAGTGGTTTGCATTCAGACTCACAAATGTATACAATCCAGGCTTTTTTGTCTCTTACATATGATGTATCTAAGCATTGCAGAGAAGCTACTGAGCATAAACAGTTCTTCCAGAAGAAACTGTTACATACAGCACAGTTTGCTGCATCCAAAATAGGTGGAGGATCTTTAAAACGTTGTTTGTGAGGGAAAGGACTGTAGCAAATAGAAATGATTCAGAGCATTCAGTTCCAGCAATGTTAGGAAGTATTACATTCAACTTAGAACAGCAGATTAATTAAGCAAACAAGCTAGGACAGTAAAAGCAAACATTGTTAGCAGTTTATGTAGCAGTGAAGACAAACCTCATGAACTTCACTGTTTATGTCACCAGATTGCAGTAAGGTAGGAAAAAAAGTATTTAAGAACTTCATAAAATGTGTTGAAAGAATTTAAGCAATGGTGTAGTGATTCTATCTTAGATTTAACATAGTAATACTGGACAAGAAGAGAGGGAAAAATCAAAGTATTTATAGAACCAAGGAGTATAAATGGAAACAGTAAAAATATTTTCAATTTATACTAAAATTAAAAATGCTTTACAGAATAGCAAGTTAATGCACTCATTCCCAATAGGAATTGAGGTAGATGGCAGAGCAACCCAAACCTTTATGCATAAGGTGACTATCAACCTCAGGCAAATAAGTTCATTCTTTATTCTGATCTTATGTCAGTCCTCCCTCGTGTGATCTTTAGACCAGCAAAAAATACCTTACTAATCTCACAAAAACCCTAACTCCTAGAATTTCCAGCATAAATTTTGACCAAGCAGAAGCAATTTTAAGGCAGTATCATTAATTTTTATTTTCCTTAAGCCAAATTCCAAAGTTAGCTGAAACTAGCAGTTAATGTTTATGTATTTCTGCTGAATGAAAAAAACAGCCCAGTGTATAATGAGAAAATGGACAGACATTGAATAGAAATCTAGCCATTTTCGTAATACAATTAGTCTTGGAAGAAGTATATAATAAATCACTGGAGAAAGTCAATGCAAGAAAAACAAATGGGCAAAAGCATACAGTATGCTTTGAAATAAATCCAGTTTTATGATATTTGTTATCTGGGGAAATTCTTCATTCTGAGGTATGAAAAAATTAATTAGAAGTAATCCTTTAAGATATCTGTAAACTACAACATGACCTTTAGCAATGGCTATAACTGATCCACACCTGAGTTTGTTTAAGCCAAAGAAAAGAGTTTTGCGTACTTGAATCAGCTCTGGGCCAGGCCTCAGCTGCTTCTGGTAGACAACAGCTCTGTGCCACAGGTGGAGGCAAGTGTAGAAAGTTTAGCTCCTGATGGAAGTTTCTGTAGCTGAAGCCTAGACTGAATCCCATGTTAAACTTCGTTTACAGATTTTATTTTCTGAATCAGAGCTCAAGCTGCATAACTCAGTTTTTCATTCTGCAAATAGGAAACCTTGTTGCCAAAAATTAAATTGAGTGCAGAGTATTAGGTTTTACAGCTGGATTGGACAACTGCCCAAGCACGGAACTGGAGGAACTTCACAATTTATTAATTATTTAGTTCTTTCCAATTCCAGCTTTTTACAAAATTGTATTCCTCCAGATTCAGAGCTCAAGGATAGCGGTGTGATGTGGGATTTCTTCATAGTTTATTTTTGTTTTAAAAGAAATCATTATTTTAAAAAGTTAATGGAGACTGTCTCGAGGAATAATAACTTCAGCAATGTAGAGACATCACACTGATTAGTTCATCAGCTTTTGTCAATTTTTACTGAATTTCATTCTTGCTACCATATGCAATCATTAACTAATGCTAGTTTTTGTTACTGTAGCATGAAAAATAATGGGCTTTGCTTAAAGTTATAAATAAATATTAGAGTATCAAAAGAAATCTATGCCTTGTGGTTTTAAATTATAACTTAAGAAATTACTTGATATTTTATTTATTTTTCATAGTTGTAATATTTTAGCAGTCAGGACCAAATTAAAAGGAAATACTTATGTAGAATTTCAAAGAAAAGAATGAAAGACTGAGGGAAAAAAAAGGAAAAACCCCGTATGATTAATTATTGGCTGTATAATGGAAGAGAAAGCAGAAGGTGTAGCTTTATGAATTTCAGTGGTATAGAACATGTAACAGATTTTCTTGCATGGGTAAAGGTTTGACAGCACTCTGCAGACAGCAAGGGCTGTCTCATTTTTGTTCTGCAAGCAGCTGATCATGCAGCCTTTGTAAAGTGTTTCCCATGACATTGAGGGGAGTTGTGCCTGGATAAAGATGAAATGATCAGTTACTGTGCTGGGAAATAAGTGGTATATTTTAAACTGAGTTCATCCTCAACACTTTTTTAAACATAAAGTTTCAAATCTTTTGTGCTCAAGAGGTAAAATAACTGATGTAAGAAGTTGCTCTGCGCAGCTGCCTTTCAAAGAGAATCAATGTTACTTGTGAATGTTTTACAGAAATTTACTTTTTATTTCATTACTAATAAAAATGCATTGTGTAGATTAATTTCCAGGTGGATCGGAATGGACTGGGTGAACTTAGCAGTTACCACCAAGAAAAAGTCTGATTGAAAGAGGGCCACATTGGTTTGGCTGTTAGTTAATCACATTTGTGGTATAATACAGCTATCCCAGCTATGTTTAAACAAGCAGAAACAAAGTGAAAAATTGAAAAAAAAATCTAAGTTAAACTTTTGGTGATCTCCTTTCTCTCTTCATTTGTCTCTTTGACTTTAATGAATATCTTTGTGTCACTCCTGTGTGTATCTCACCCTTGGAGGTGAAGGTTTTACTTAATGAAATTGGCAACAGGGTGAAAAAATTCACTTTTGCCTTCCCAAAATTTTTAAAAAACAGTTGTTTCCATAAAAAAGCCCAGTTAAATGAAATTGAATCCAACTTTTTACCAACTTTTTAATCTTTCATAAAATCAATTGGAGTAATTGGACTAAGTAATAATGACACATTTAATTTGAAATATTTTTAGATTACCCATAATTGATTTAAAGACATTGAGTGATCACTGTAAAAGCTTGGTTTTTAGCAGCTGACAAGCTGATGACAAGCATTAATGGATTTTGCAATAAAGAATTTGAATTGGAGAAGGAATTTTGTCAGAAGAAAATGCATTTTCTGTTATAAAAATGCACAACAGTGAAGATGGATGCTACATCACTGAAAATACCCTGAAAACTACGTTAGAAACTTTTTGGCAGACAGTATAAGGGCCTACAAATACAACCATTTTGTATTGGCGTATTTTTCTCAAGCTTGACTTCCATTAAACTTGCCTTTTTTGTAGCTACCTTCAGCTGGTGAATTCCAGTCAGGTGGGGCGTAGGTTCTTGAGGAACTGTCAAATGCTGACATTCAGAGAGACTAAATCCATTTCACTTCTTTGTCTAGAAGTTCAGTTATCCTCTCAGAGGAGGGTATCAGGTTAGTCTAGTGCAATCTTCTTTTCAAACACTCATGATTCATTTTGTTCCATTTTCCATTCACCTCTGTATTTGAAAGCCTTAAACTGAGGCTATATAACAAAACAAATTCAATGAGGAAAATGAAGTGGAGAAATAACTTTAGATAGTACTGTATCTGCAGCTGCTATATTATATAATCAGCTGTTGTAAATTCAGGCTTCCTTTAGATGTATGTCACATCTGATATGCACTTTAATGTACTAGTTTAAGGTGTAACTTTAATCTCACATTTGCTGCAATTGCTGTGATATACAGAACAGACAGACAAGCTGAGTTCACAGAATCACTGAATAGTTAGAGTTGTAAGGGACCTCTGGAGACCACCCAGTCCAACCCCCCTGCAAAGGCAGGGTGAACTAGAGCAGGGGACACAGGAACGTGTCCAGGGAGGTTTGGAATGTCTCCAGACAGGGAGACTCCATGACCTCCCTGGGCAGCCTGCTCCAGTGCCCTGCCACCCTCAATGCAAAAAGGTTCTTCCTCTTTGAGGTAAAGCTCCTTGTGCTTTAGTTTATGGCCATTGCTCCTCTTCTCCGCAAAAAGAGATGCTCTTGGCATTAATATGCATTAATGAGATCCCCTCTCAGTCTTCTCCTCTCCAGATGGAACAGACCCAGCTCCTGTGGTCTCTCCTCACAAGAGAGACACTTCAGACCCCTCATCACCTTTGTGGCCTCTGCTGGACCATCTCCAGTAGCTCCATGTCTGTCCTGTACTGAGGAGCCCAGAACTGGACACAGCACTCCAGGTGTGGCCTCTCTAGGGCTGAGCAGAGGGAAAAAATTCCCCTTCCTGACCTGCTGGCCACAATATTCCCAGTGCACCCCATGATCCCATTGGCTCTCCCGTTTGCAAGGTCAGACTGGCAGCTTGAGGTCAATTTTTCACCCACCAAGACTCCCTGACCCTTCTCTGCAGAGCTGCTCCCCAGCAGGTCAGTCCCCAAACTGTGCTGGTACGTGGGGTTATTCCACTGGTGGCCATCTGTCAGCTGGATGTGACTCCATTCATCAGTCCTTCCGGGACTTCTTTACCCTTCAGGACTGCCTCCCAAGGCACTCTGTCAGCCAGGCTCCTAAACAGCCAAGTCTGCTCTCTCTAAGTCTAAGGTATCAGTTCTGCCGACCCTATAATTTCCTGTTTGCTGTTTCCAAAATGACCACCAACTACCACATCACACAGCAGTCCCCCTCTGTTCCCAAACAACCGGTCCAGCGGAGCATCTCCCCTAGCTGATTCCCTCACTAGCTGTATCAGGAAGTTCTCTTCCACACACCCTGGGAAACTTCTAGACTGCTTCCTCTCTGCATATTTCTGTATTTTCGTCAGATGGATAGGCAATCGAAGTCTCTTGTGAGAACAAAGGTCAGCAATTCTGAGACTTCTCTCAGCTGCTTATAGTGTAGTTCATCTGCCTGTTCATCCCATGTGGGTGGTCTGTAACACTCACACCAGGATATCTGCCTTGGTGGCCTCACCCAACCCTGTTGTCACCATCCTCAAGCTCTAGACAGTGACAACACTGTCAGTTTTGTTTAAAAAATATTTATTCAGAGATTTGCTGATTTAAAAAAAAAAAAAAAGGCACTAGGGGAACTTTAACCCAAGGAAAGTGCTTTTTGGAAAAAAAAAAACACCACCAAAATTTATTGAGGTGCAACTGTTTCAACAGGGCTTGAGAGGTAGGAGAGCTTCCAAGTTCCAAGTGATCCTGCCTCTACCTGCAAGGAGAAAGCAAACTATGTTTGAACTAACTGAACCTTTTCATTTTGGTATTTTTACATATTGTTGTTTTGTAAAAATCAATTAGGAAGGTAATGGTTTCAATCCAAAGAAAATGTAAATCCTACCCATCTGTTCTCTTCAGCACTAAGCAGTCAGGTTATACAGAAAGGAAGAGGAGGTTTTTCCCCATCTTGTTCTTTAAGGCAAGTTACTGAAAGTCAGTTAATGCTCAGAGTCTGCCAGAGGTACTTAAAAAACCTGTTTAATATATGCCTTAGTTTGATGAAGAAAGTGAGCTGTAAGTGCTTACCTTTTCCTTTTTCCCTTTGTTTTTTTTTGTCATTTTATTCCCTGGTCAATACTTGATAGCTCTTGGGAAAAGAGAAGCTCTTAGATGCTAATATTCTTTAATACCTGGTATATTTATTTCGGTAGGAGCTGTCTTGAAGTGGGTGGGATTTTTGACAGCTACAGTACACTAAGCATTGATCTACTTAAAAGGGCATCATTTGGTATTCTCGGAGATCTTTGAGGAAGTTTGTTTCTAGTTAAAATTACATTCTCCCTTCCATTTGCCATTCAATGTAAGCGTAGCACAAAGAGCTGTGTACAGAGAACAAGGATATAGCTGAGCCTTTGTTTTATGGAGAGTGATAACCTGCAGTTCACATACAAGTTGGAAGGCAAAGGTTATACTGAAATGGTTAAGAGGGACAAAAAAAATCCTATTTCTTTAATGAGGGGAAGCTGTGCAATTACACAATTCATTAGTTTGCCTGGGTGCTCTGATGCTGTTACAATTTAGATAAGAAGACAAGTGTGTGAGTGCATGTGAGTACAGTAATGATCAATTCCTGTCCCCACTGAATTAGAGCATTTCCCCATTCCCCTGAAGTCACCAATATCTATGCTGCCTGTGCCAGCACAGGTATGAAGTAGGGAAACATGGAATGGTTCAGAGCTGGCAGGACCCTGCTCCCAGGTCACTCCCCCTCTCCCCAGCGCCTGCCTGCTGAGTGGGCAGGCATGGGCAGCAAAATGCCACCCTTCACCAGCAATGGAAAAAAGAGCTGCTCAAATGTGGAATGGAGAAGCAGAGAGCAAAAAGAAGAGAAGAGGAAGAGCTCTATTTTATTAATTCTCAGTGCAATTTTCATGCAGAAAGTTTAACCCAGGGAGCTGGTTGGAGCAGGCTGTCAGCATTGCAGCAGTTGTGATTGGAAACTTTCTTCACACCTTTTGACCCACTTAGTAGTGAAGATTTATGTGTCCATTCACAGCTAGAATCTCATCTTGCTTTTAAGGAATAAAATGCAAGATTGCCCTCTTTACTTTTAGACATTCTTGTTATTGTAGATCAATAAAAAAGCAAAAAAAAAAAAGAAGTTCTGAAATATTTGTGTATGATTAACAATTTATCAAGTTGTCATATAGCTACCTCTCTTTGTTTTCTACTTGCTTCAAGGTTTGCAGAACTGCCAGTAGGGCTGGAGAGAGAAGTATTGACAGTTCTTACCTTCAAAAAAAACTCCACCAAACAAAAACCCAGCTGTAGGCATGTCTCAAATCCCAAGAGTACAATTATGTGCACATATATTCCAGTTTAAGCTCAAAATGGCTATGAAACTGAAGCTCCTTCTGTTAGTTTTTTATTTTGCTGTATCTTTATTGTATTGTATGTGCAGAAGTTATCTCAGCAGTCACATTTGGTGAGACATTACCACGTTTCATAGCAGATTAATAAAGATACATCCAAGAGTAGATATATTTGACAACTTTGATATTATTAGAAATGCTCCATTAAAAAAAAAAAAAAAATGTTTCGTAGCAAAGTTTTACACTTATTATATTTGGCTGTCTGTCTGTCTATTTTCAAATGTGCTTATGCCAGTTTATCCACCCCAAAATGCTACTTCTCAATCTAGACTTGTGTCAAAAAGTGCGAGCCTTTGTTAATTAGAGTCAAATTCAACTTGAAGATTAAATGGGCCGCTATCAATTTTAGGTTATTTAGAAATTATATAACAACTTTTCTGTTAATTCATTGAATATGCAGAGAAGTAAGGACAAGAACCAAGGTCAAGTGAAAACTGCAATGGAGCTGATTCCTTAGGGTTCAAAGGGACCATTAAGATTAGACTGACTTCTCTCTAACGTAGCTCTGGTACTGTTGTAAGATTAGTTAACATTTAGATTTTTAATTTACATTATTTGGATTAATAGTTGTAAGATTGATTTACAGCTTTTCTTTTGGGTGTCAGTCGGATCATGACGTAAAGATCAGGAGAGAACACCAGAAACAGAAATATTTCTTTGGCATTTTTAACTCTTAAAAATTTAAAGTTGTTATTCTAAACATGTCCAGCTTCCTCTTGCTATCATTATATACTTTATTTTGCTGTATTGATGGCTGCCTGTTATTACTGATTTCTTTCAGCATGGGCCTTTTTGGACAGTAATTTCCTATTAACTGTGTCTTAGCCTAGATAAAATAGAAAGCAATCAAAAATGGTCAAAATAAGACACATTTCCAACTTCGTCTTTTGGTATTGATAAAGTTCAGCTAAACCAGAAGGCCCACAGCAAAGGATCAAAGTCTCAATAATTGTGAAAAGGACTGAATTCATTACTGTGTGCATAATTCCAGATTTAATTTATTTTTAAAGATAACTGGTATTCAACTCATTGAAAGTAATCATTCCTAGAATCATAGAATTGTTAAGGTTGGAAAAGATCTTCAAGATCACCAAGTCCAACTATCAAACTAAGACCACCAATGTGTTTACCATTAAACCATGTCCTCAAGTGCCATATCCACACATTTTTTTAACAGTTCTGTGGATAGTGACTCTTCCACTCCCCTGGACAATCTAATCCAATGCTTTACAAACCTTTCTGTGAAGAAATTTTTCCTAACATCCAATCTAAATCTTCCCTGGCACAGCTTCAGGCTGTTTCCTCTTGTCCTGTCACTTGTTGTCTGAGAGACCAATCCCCACCCCACTACAACCCCCTGAGCCTCTTCTCCAGGCTAAACAACCTCAGTTTCTCCTTAACAGACTCGTGCTTCAGACTCTTCCTCAGCCCCACTGCTGTTCTCTGCACAGGCTCCAGCGCCTCGATGTCTTTCTTGTAGTGAGAGGCCCAAAACTGAGCACAGTATTGAAGTTGCAGCCTTTGCAGTATAAAAATAACTGCTCCTATCAAAAACAAAAATGTAAGAAGATAAGGAAAAAAACCTTAATAATGCAGATGACCTTCTGGTTGTGTTCTTACATGAACTCTTCTGAGCTTGGTTTCAGGTCCAGTGTCTGCATTACATTTTATGTAATTGCAACAGAAGTGATGAATGTTTTGTGTATTTTACAGTCCATATCTTAGATGTTATGCTAGTTTGTGTTCTCATTCTGAACATTTGCAACTTTCTGTATGCAGACTCAGGAATGTTTAATTAATTGGGATCAAAACAACTGATCTCTGACAAGCATTATAGAGCAAATTATTGTTTAATTCCTGTGACATTTTGAAGGTGGGGAGTAAGGGAGGAGAGCAATAAATAGGGACAGTATTGAGCACCATAACTCATTCTGTTTGGAAGCCTCATATTTATTGGTCTGTCAAGCAATTATCAGGAAGTTCAAGAGAGCAATTCAATTTACACTGATCTTAATGCTCAGCTTAATTGCATTAGGCCTTATCAGTGAGATGTATGTTAAGAAGGTTTTGGTTTACTCCAGACAAGAACTATTGCTGCATATATGACCATGTAAGGTTTCACAAGAAGAGCAGTCTAGGGCTTCATAACTGAGAGAGACAGCGTGGAAAAAAATGGTTGAGACAAACTGTACTGATTTAGTACTGATTTAAAACAAAATGAATGCTCCAGAATAGGTCAGTAATGTGCTGCTGGAGATGTCCTACTCACTACTTTCTGTGTGTCTGTAATTTTGCTTTTGGGGATATTTTTGGTTTTATTTTGGTTTTGTTTTTTATGTTTTGGTAATAGTTTTGTTTTACTTTTTTACACTCTTGGCACAGTTGTGGGGCCAGTCATGGCAGTGGTCAAAGAAAACCAGAATATAATCTGAAGCAAAAACACATTTCCTGGATGCAAATGTTATTTTCTGTTACAGTAGTATCTTTTTCCATCTTTATTAAGTAAGTTTGGCTGAATAAGCCTTACCAAATACTGAATATAAATGTTATCTCTAATTGTCTTGTAGACAAGATCATTTTTATTAAGGTAAAAGCAGACCATACGATGGGAATATAAAATGAACAGGACATTCAGGCAAATGAATACAATCAGAAGACTAGGAGAAGAAACAAAGGCCAAAAATCGGGAATGAAATTAAGGGCTCTGTATTTCCAAAGAAATACAGAAAAAAGAAAGTTATACACTGAATTTCAGGGAAAAAGTGATGTGCTTTTCTTGAATCAATTGTACTGGATTTACAGCTTGCTTCTCTTTCCTGAGAGATGTGGGGAGTTCTGGAAATGAGGTCCAGCCTTCAAGGCTTCCCAAGGATGTGTTCAGCCCAAGCCAGTCTTCGTGAGGGGTCTGGTTTAACACTAGTTTTACCAAAACCAGTCAGTTGAAATCAAACCCTGACATAGTCTGAGAGTTCTCAAAACCCCTGTTCCTGATTGTTGCTACAAGAAACTGCATAGAGGAAAGCAGTGCTTTTAAGGGGCAGCGTGTGAAGGATGGGGCGGCGCAGATTCCTCGAGGCGTGCGGAGGTGTTGGCTTCACTTAGAATCTGCCCCAGATGCTTCCCTGTAGTGCTGAAAGGGACAAATAAATGTAACTGGATCAAAAGTTAAGGAAGGAAATGAGGTGCAGGAGAAGAGAGTGACAATAGGGCCTGTCCTGCAGAAATCTGGGGAGCTCTGCCAGAGGTATCTGCCGCTGCCTGAGGAGGCACATGGCAACAGAAAAGCCTCACAAGAGAAAGCAGGGGCTGGGATATGTTGCATAATTCTTCCTGTATAGCTTGCCTAATTATGACGTTACCAAACTCCACAGAAACATCAATTTCCAGAAAACTGTCGTTACAAATCTCAGTGAAACTGCAGTTTATAAAATTATCAGAAATCATTACATGCAGCAAACAGCATTTGGATCTTGAGATTTCCTGATAGTTGTCTGTAGATAAGGTTGACTTTTCTGGTAGTTCAGTACCCTGGGAAGTCTGATTGGTCTTTGAGAGAGGGTTTGCATGAAGATAAGGATTTAATAATGTTTCTTTTACTTTATCACAATGCCAGCTGAAAATTGGATAAGCTTCAGTACGTTATGCTATATCTGATAATATCTTCAGTGCCTATGTGTGCAGTTTAAATTCAGTATGTATAGTCTTCCAGGGCAGAAACTGCTTTTTATGTCCATTCAAGTAAGCAGTCATCATACTGCTACAGTAACAGCAGTCCTTGAATAATTCTGAGAAACTGAGTCAGAATGCATATAATTATAATGGTGAAGTAATTTTGGAAGGAATTAGCATCTAACGGATCTTTACTGCACCTTAAATTTTAGGTATATTACTCGGGGAAACATCCCTGATGCCACAGATTTATTTCTCATGTATTGATACGTTACTTTTCAGACAGATTACAGTGGGCAGCGCAGTAATGGCTCACTGACACATAACTCTTGTCATCATCCAGCTCGGGATGGATACAAACCTTTCCAACAGATAGGTGATTTTTTTATGCTTTATTAAAACTGTGTGGCAAAAATTACACCTTTGATTTCCTTACCTAATGAGGCAGTCCTTTACTATCACAAACAAGACATTAGACTGAATAGACACATTTGGGTTAGTCTTACATAGAATATCATCAGGTAGTCCAAGCTGTGTATGTATAAAGGAATTGAAAATGGAAAAATTAGAGCCACTGATGCAAGGAGATATATTTCTGCCTCATTTGAGATGTTTTCAGGCCTGCAAGTATGATACAGCTGTAATGATCTTTTTTCCTCTCATATCTTCCTTTTTGGAAAAAAAGTCAAAATATCATTATAACTAGTAACTTTTAAGAAAACACTGTTTTAAAAGCTCTGTGATGGCTTGGTAGGCTGTTATCACTTGATAACTGTCAAGAAAAAGGGTGAGACAGAAGTACAAAAATGGGGGAGCAGGTTGATGAAAAATTTGTGGGTCAAAAATATACACACCCGCTACAAACCTTGAAATATAAGACTACATTAAATATAAGAATACATTAAAATTCTGTATATCTACATACATACACACTCTATATATATATATATATTTAATGTATACAAAAGTGTGAAAAAATATATGATAGTACAGAATAAGTTTATTTGTCTGCATTTAGAGGAAAATAAAGGGAGATGCTCTGAATGTTCAGTAAGGCCTCTCGAGCCCAGCACAAATGAACAGCTATGTCCCTCCATAATGTGACACTAAATAAAGCAGATGTTGACTTTAGATCTTGAAGCAAAATCAATTTCTAGTGAAGTTTTGCTTTTGACCTCAGCAATATCAGGATTTTGCCTGTTGTTTTATCAAATTATTCTTTCTGAAAGCCTTTTTGAGTTTTTTGTTATTGTTGTTTATTTTTTCCCTCTAGCTATTCTTTTGCTAATCCCAGATTATCAAACATCATTCCAGTGAGGAAAATGTATCTCTCTGCATAAAGCTCATTCAGTAGTAACAGCTCGCAGCTGCAGAAGAGTACAGCAGGTTTCCTTGCAGAAGGCTCCTTCTCAACAGGCAGTTTGTAAAGACTACTTACACTCTTTGTGTAAACTCTGGGTTTTTTTGGACTTTCAAAAACCTGAAAGCATGTTTCTTGTGTTCCAAATTATTTAGGGAGAAAAAGATAAACAAGGTCTCTGCTCTGATACCAAACCACCCACATGGCATTTACTTTTCATTGGCTGAATTCCCAGCTTCTGGTTCCTCAGTGGATATATAGCACAGCTGCTCTATAACTCTCCTTCCCCAGGTCAACCCCTTCTGGTAGTGGTGGATAGAGAAGCTTCAGCAACGTGGGAGGAAGGAAAAGACTGTGGCAGGCAAGGTGAGAAGCTGGTGAAGGCATTTGGGTAGGGTAGGAGGGATGGTCCTTGAGAGCTCTGGGCAGTTCTTCCAGCCCCTGAGGTCGATGGGTGTTGGAGAATGAGAGTTGGTGTCCCTAAGGTATGACTCTCCATAGTGACCTGTCACTAGGGGGGCTCCATCCTTAGCCCTGTGCTCTTCAATATCTTCTTAAATGACTTTGATGTGAACTGGAAGGGATATTGAGCAAGTTTGCAGATGATACAAAGCTGGGAGGAGCTGTTGACTCCCTTTAAGGCAGGGAGGCCCTGCAGAAAGACCTCGACAAACTGGAGGCCTGGGCAGTCACCGACCATGTGAAGTTCAACAAGGGAAAGTGCTGGATTCTGCACCTGGGATGGTGCAACCTTGGATGTAGGGACAGACTGGGGAATGAGATGCTGGAAAGCAGCGCCAGGGAAAGGGACCTGGGGGTCCTGGCTGATGGAAAGTGGAACCTGAGCCAGCAGTGCCCCGGCAGCCAGGAGGGACATCCCCGTCATGGGGGCATCAGGCACAGCATCGCCAGCCGGGCAAGGGAGGGGATTGTCCCGCCCTGCTCTGCACTGGGGTGGCCTCACCTCGAGTGCTGGGGGCAACTTTTGGGAGCCACAATATAAAAAAGATATTAAACTATTAAAGAGCATCCGAAGGAAGGCCATGAGCATGGTGAAGGGTCTGGAGGGGAAGCCATACAAGGAGCGGCTGAGGTCACTTGGTCTGTTCAGCCTGGAGGAGGCTGAGGGGAGACCTCACTGCAGTTACAACTTCCTGGTGAGGGGCAGAGGAGGGGCAGGCACTGAGCTCTGCTCTGCGGTGACAGTGACAGGACCCGAGGCAATGGCCTGAAGCTGTGTCAGGGGAGGTTTAGGTTGGAATATTAGGAAAAGTTTCATCCCCCAGAGGGTGTTTGGGCACTGGAACAGCTCCCTAGGACAGTGCTCACAGCAGCAAGCCTGGCAGAGCTCAAAGAGCATTTAGACAATGCTCTGAGGTACATGGAGTGATTCTTGGGGCTTTCCTGTGCAGAGCCAGGAGTTGGACTCAATGAATCTTGTGGGTCCCTTGCAACTCAGAACATTCTGTGATTCTAGGAGTCCCATGTCGAGGCAGAGTCTGAAGCTAAGCTGTGGGGTATGATTTTAGACTTGTTTTTCTCACCAGATGAGGAACATTTCACACATGACATGAGGGGTTGTGTGTGACAGAGTAGTTTTATATTCCTTTAGGATGTGATTAAAAAAAAGTTGTGGACTTTCTTGCCATTAGTCCAGATAGAGTTACAATCTGTAAGCAATCTTTAAAAATAAATTACCTCCTTTCACAGAAAGCACTTAAGTTTTGAATAGCAATAATTTTGTCTAGGTGTAAGGTGTTTTGTTATGCAGTGGTGCTTGGACATTTAGAGGTATTTTTGCTCACATCAGCTAATAATTCCCCTCCTGTGGAGCTTAGGAAAAAAAAAGAACAGAAATGATTTTGATAAATGCCAAACAAACATCAAAGATGAAAAATAACTGTTTCTATTAAATTAGTATTTTGAGAAAGTCTTTGCTACATGAGGCCTGTCCTTATGTGCCTGTGGGGAAGAGGTACAGAGGAGAGATGGAGGCAGCTGCTCTTTGCAGTGCATTCCTTCCCTACTGCAGTGATGGAATACAATTGCTTCAAGGAGGAGTAGATTGCATTGAAAATTGCTGTTTCTTCTTCCCAACCAGAATTAAGAAATCAAGCAACGTTCTCTGGCTCATGCTAGACTCCTCTGTGCTCTGTAACCATTATTTTGTTACTAATTTATGTAACTGAGTGTGTTTGGTGGTTTTTTACTGCCTTTTATTTCTCGATGGCTTTTCATGCTTATGTCATATTTGTTTTTAAGGTCTTGGGAATAGACACTGTGGTCCTGTCTTTCTACACTACTTGTTTCTCCAAGATATGGTTGCAGCAGAGGTTTCCCTGTTTTCAGAGATGCAATGAGTAAATAACTATATTGTGGAGATGCTTATAGCAACCCTATTTGTAATTCCTTATTAACTGTACTGTGTTATGCTAGTGCTTGCTATCAGGTACATGTTCAGTCATGCACAGTTTCTGCTGAATTTTGTTTTAAAAACAGGAGAAAAAGAAAGAAAACACCTGTTTTGCTCATAAAGGAGGCTTGAAATAGCATTTCTGAGCCTTCCAGAAGTATGGCAACTCCCTATTCTGGTGTGAGATGTGCTCAGCCCTGCTGTAGGCATCGAGGCGTTCCCCATGCTGTAAATGGCAGGGAGAGCACGCCTAGATGCTCTATTGTCTTGTGTATTCAGTTAAAAAAGTTTTATCTGTTACCTTCCCCTAACTGACTCAGTAGTTCTAGAGGTTTAATCTAACAAGTTTAACTGAAAATTTACTTTCCAGTAACCTTCTAGTCTGTTGTCATAGAAGATGCTAAGCCTTGATTCAGAGTACAACCCTGAATAGGACATGAAATGACCTTAAGTTTCAGTTGAATGGATTGTTACAGTGAATGAAGAGACACTGATTCTTTGGGTGACAAATACAAAGCATTAGCTTTTGTTAGGAGACTGCTGTATAGTTTGTGATAATTTATTTTAAATTGGGATGTCAAAGGAATACTGATTCTTTTTTTTTTTTTTCAATACAGATTCCAGGGTATATCATAACTTTATTTACACTGCCTACAAAAGACACTTTTGCTTAGCTATTAAATCACCAAACTTTAGAGGTATTCACAGTGTTTAGATACATACCACACTATCCTGGAATGGAGTGGTCCTAAGCATTTCCTATCTCCACATCTCCTGCCTCATAAAACCACATGGTTTTATGTGGCTGTGTCTGACAGACCACAGCCTAACTGTGCTCTACAGCCCACTTGAAATACTGATGTAAATTGTCCCTTGATCAATGCTTTTCCCACTGCTTTCTCTCCACAAATGTTTTTGAAACTATCCTGTTAACTACTAAAGGAAAATTTTAATTAATTCTGGTATGGTCTCTAAACTGGGATTAGAAGAGATTTACGGGAGAATAACAGTTAATAATGTAATAATCAGGTTAACTGGAATAATCAGGACAAAAAGAGGAAGATTTTTTTGTCCATACTATCCTCCCTACTTACTAAAATTAAAAAAAATAAAAGTCAACCAACAAACAAAACCCAAAGAACCCTTTCAGGCTTAGAGCAAGCATGCTTGTTGAAAGACAGCAGATTATGTTGAAGTTGGTTGTGGTAATATGTGTTGTACTTATCCTTCCTGTCTTAGTTTACAAAAGAAAAAAAAGGAGGGGAAGGAAATCGTACCTTTTCTACTTTATTTGCTGACTAGAACTAGAGAAGAATATACTGCACATGCATGTATACTGTTACATATGAAAGAGATACAAGCTGGTTTTAGGGAAAGGATACACAAAAAAAAAAAAAGACTGCACTGAAAAGCAGTTCCTGCTTGATGAAGTAGGTAGCCTTTTTTTCTTAGGGACTTTAAGCTTATTTGAATAGGATTGTAAAAGCAGGAAGCATAATCTCTCTCTCAGACAGGCGAAAGCTGTACTCCAGCGTTCATGCAAAAAGCAGACAGAAACACAAGTGCTTCCAAAATGCTGCTGCCTTGCCCTGTGTCCCCGGAGTGGTGCTGCCCTGCTGCTGCAGCCTGCCCTCCACAAATCCCGGGTGAACGAGGAGGGCCGCTACTGCTGGGGAAACTGAGATTCCTGATTAGGAGAGAACATAATCAGGTAGATTGAGCCTGTGGAGGGAGAAACCATTCCAGCGAGGAGGGAGGGAGCGCAGCCCACGCTGCCTGTGTACCTTGGGAGAGTACCTCGCTGCTGTTTAAGAAAACAAAATTGGCTGTAATTCTCCCGTCGGCTTCTGAGACGGGGGTGCTCTTTTTGTGCCCGTGAAACTGGAGCGTGATTGCAGGCGTGCCTTACCTGCACCTGGCAATGAGTCTCCCTCCAGGTTTCTCCTACTTTGGAGAATGTGTTAGAGAGAAGTACCCACGGGGAAATCCACTGACCGCTTCCCCGCGAAGGTAGCAAGACACCGCGGTGCCGGCAATGCCTGGGGATGCCTCGGGTGAGTACCGGCTGTAGGCGAATACAAGGAGTATGCAAAAGAGTGGAGAGCAGCGGCAACGCAAGCCTAAAGGCGGCATTTAGGTCAGTCGGCTGCCTCCCGGGATTCTGTGCCTGCTGGGCGCTGCCTGCTGCGCTCGGGGGGCTCGGGGAAGTTCTTCTGCCGGGGCTCCAAAGTTAAGGGCAGGCGGGGCTCGTGGGAGGCGACTGACTCCGACCCCGTCGGAGCGTCCGCCCCGTTCTGCCAGGTATCCGTGCCTTGCATAACTTCTATTTTCAAATCCCGTCCAGACCTGGTTGGAGAATATCAACAGGGTGTTAAGAAAGAAAGGCAAACAAACAAACTTTTGTGTGTAGTAAGTCTCTGATTAGGTTAAACAGATTTCCCCCCCCCCCGCCGATGGGAGGGAAAAGTGCAGTGTGTTCAATGACAGCACAAGAGGGTTGGCACGGTTATGGGTAATAGATGTTAGCTGATCAAAGAGGATTTGTTTTGCTAAATGAGTTTCTCATTATAAAGACAGTAGAAAGACGCAAAGTTTACTGCAAACAAATTTGGACACGGTCAAATGAATTACTCAACTGATGATATAGAAATAGCTTGGAAACTGGGCCATCGGGCAAAAACAACCTTGCATTCAGTCTAGGATAATTGCATGGACATGTCTACAGAGGATTTCTGCTGAAAAGTAGCTGAAGTATCTTTCAAGACTTTTGGAAATAGATCTTGAGAGAATATTTGGTTGTATGTATGTAATACAATGCCCCACTTGGGTGAAAAAAAATAATCCTATTTTCTGTTAGAAATAGGTACCTTGATGCATTGTAACACGTTTTATTCTATTCTTCCTCCTAAAAATGGAGGGAAAATATGTATTTTCTCTGAAGAAAACAATACTTTTTATGTCTCATGCAGGACAAAACACATATTTGCAACGGTTCAAAGTTGAAATATCTTTAGGGAATTTCAAAATTAATTTTGTTTTCTATTTCTATGTTTTGCATCCTTTTCTAACTTGAAGGCACAAAATAATGGTTGTTCCATTATAAGAATGTGTAGCATTTTTATATTGTCTGTTTTTATAAATTTGTCTTTATTGAGGTGATTAAAATACCATTTTCTGTTGTTAAATAGCTTTAATTAATCTTGTCTCTTAACGGAAAAAAGTTTTGTTTTTTATTTCTATTTCAACATTTGTGCTTTATTCATAATACACATTTCTGTGGAAACTACAGAGGCCAGTTAATGGTTTGTGAGTTCAAGCTGAGCTGGATATAGCTAAACTCTGTCTTGCTTGACATTTCATCAAAAGCTTTGTTGATTTGCAATGTTTACGGACCTATTTATTGAACCTTCACAGCTTGAACTATGCCACTGAGCTTGTTGACATTGCTGAGTTTATCTCTTGGTACTTTCACAATCTCAGAAGAAAAGTTTAGAGCAAATGAGTTATAACAAACTTGTCACAGTTCATAAAATATGCAGTCAGGACAATGAAGTTGATCTTCTTGTTCATTGATCATGATACATTAGAGAAATCTGAGTAGGCCAACACAATCTCATCTGGGTAGGTGAGTATGTGTCCTTTTCCTTTATACTAAGATTTGACTGCAACTTCTTTAGAGCTTTAAAAAATAGCTCATAAAAGAACAAATATTTTCTGTCCATGAGACCACTTGTATTTCAAAATGAAATTTGGCTGTTTTGCAGCATGAAATAGCATGTTTATTGTTCTTCCATATAGATCTGACTTTGTGAGGAGTGATATATCAAATGAGCGAACAGCAAATTGAATCAGAGGCTCATAAATACCATAAAAATCATTCAGCTTTTAACAGTGAGAGTGTCCCATGCTCTGTGCTACTCTTCAGAACATCCTGTCTGCACAACCTCTATTTTTAGCCAATAAGATATATCTTGCTATATAATCTACTACTGTTCCTGGATCAACAGTGCACATTATCATGGTTTCAGACACTTCTCTGTGTAACATGAACAGAAATAGATCAAAGGTAATGCGGCTGCCTGGCGCAAAAGCAAAAGCAACAGAAAACTATGCACTATTTATTCAACAACAGTGAAATGGATGGCTTAAGAAGTCATGGGTTGGTTTTTATTTTTCTTTTTTGGTTGCATGGGAAGTATTTTTCCCATGTGAATATTTTCATAGCTACCATTAACTGGGTTAACATGCTTGTTCATTCTCCTTTTAGAACTCTGGGTATGCAACCAGTTATAAACATCCAAAATGGAAATTGGATATTAAAAAAAAGAGAATTTTTTCCATGTAGTTGAATGGACTTTGATTGGGCTCTTGGTTCCTTTTTAACAATGAATGCATAAAGACTTTATGTTTTTCAAATAAAAAGTAATTGCTTATTGATTCTTGAATGCAAATTTTATTCTAAGACTTCAATAAGAAAAGAAAAAAGGAAGTACAGGAATATGCTTGGGGGAGTATTTGCTTTGCTTAACTACTGCTGTGCTATGTAGCCTGCTGATACTACCTGGGTAGACTTACTAAGCTCAAATATCTAGGTAATAGAGAGCAATAAGCTCTTTCAGCCAGCAAGTCCAAGCAAGAAATCAACATTGATATCTTGTTTCCTGAACTGCAAGTGCGTTAGTAAATTAGCCTCCTAACTTGCATGATTGAATTGGGAAGATGAGAAAAGCCCCCATATATGTATTAGAATATTTGTGTGAATAAGTTCAAGGTGCTGCCATCTGTTTGAAATGCACTTGTGTAAGTAGTTACAGAAAATACCAATCAGCCCTTATAGTCACATACAACTCCTTAACTCTGTGGAAAACGAAACATACTTTGTAGAGAGCATTTAAATTGGTGAGAATTCATCATCAGAAATTCTGAAGTTGATTGTATGCTGTATGCATGGAAGGGTCAGTCTGGAGAATCTACAGAAACCCAGAGCTGCATGAAATATCTAAAAGTATTTGAATATATGTTGTAGGATTGTATCTTTTATAAATGGAATTTCTTATTTACTTTCTATTTATCAGGCTACTCTAATTCTTATGCCATTTGTCAGCCTGACCTGTGATTTTTATTTACATTTTGTTAGAGTAGCAGCATCCTTTGGTCTATTTTCCTTTCCATGTAAGAATTCACCAGGAAGAAAGCCAAGCGTGATTTCTAAGTGTTATCTGAGCTGACTTTTGTACAGTACATTGGCCACTGTTGTCTATGTAAAAGGTTCTTAGTTTAGGACTTGTTAGACTGTAGGACCAGTCTTTCCTACTTGAAGGTGTCTTGTGATCATACTAGAAAGTATTGGGATTAAGGGCAGTATTAGATTGCCAGTAAAATATCCAACAATCTTCTTAAAAATATACTGTTAAACACCCACATATATGTGGAACATTGAATACAGTAAGTCTTAAATCTAGATAGCCTTGAGAGGTAATTTAAAAGGAAAAAAAAAAGGAATTTCTACATTGCTTTAGTTTTATTAAGCCAATCTTAAGCAATTAGTCTTTAAATTATCATAAATGTGTAATTCTCAAATGCACTGTTCAGCTTTGCTCACAAGTCAGCCCTGCATTTTTAAGGTACTTGATGTTTTCAACAACCACTTACTTTGTGGCAGATGGAGAGTATCCCTTTGAATACTCATCACAGGAATAACTGTTCCTATCAAATGAAAGGGAATTTGCTGTAAGCATTCCAAGATGTGTTTTACTCCAGTTTTTTTTAATAGCTAAATATAGTGATGAGAGATGCAAGCAGAGTTTCAGGGGAAAACTCCTGTATGTTTTGAAGTCTAAACATCATGTAGAGAGTAGCATGCCCATTCCATGACCAAAATTTTAAAGAAAAGATTGCATGGCATGTTAGGAAGCATCAGTTCAGATTGTCATGTCATGAATACAAGCACAGTCGGTGCAGAGCTTGGGTGAAAGGCTGTTGTATCGCTACTGAACTAGCTTCTTCAAGATTGTGATGGAAAGGTCAAAACATCATTTTATAATTGAAAAGTAAGAGAAAGTCAAAGATATACCTCAGTACTTGTTTTCTTTGCTTCCTCTTGAAGTTTTTATACACACAGAAACATATTTAAGAAATTCACTTCCATTTTAAGAAAGAAGCGTACTTTCATGGATGTATTTAAGGGAATATAGAGTGATGATGATAATGGGTTGGTTTAGGACTTCAGTATGAGTCAAGGGAAAGAAAGGCACTTCCTGCAATCTTTTATTTCTTGCAGATAAAACTTAACCAACCTAACGGAATCCATGGAGTATTGCCTGCCTTTTTCAGAGGAAATGATGTGATAAAGGGGAGTAAGCAAAATTCTTGAGGCAAATGTACAATAAAATTATCAAAACAAAAAAACTGGATTTTGATTCTTCCAACTTTCTCCATGTTACAGAAAGCACAGAAAGGACAAGAAACCTCAAAACGAAACCAATAGTTTCTCTAACTTTTTTGACAGAGATAACTATATTCAGGCAATTTACCATTATGCCAGTTTTATGCCATCGTAGTGAATAAAATTCTGTTTTGTGCAGTATTTAAAATAAAAACACTTCAGGCAGAGGCTATTCTTTCTGCTTACTTTGTGCTGTGTTACATCAAGCTCTCTAAGTGCTAGTAGGGAGTGAAAACATTATGAATAATGCAACATATAATTTAAAAAAGAATAGCTTCTCGAAATCCTGCTTCAGGTAAACTGATAAGGATAGGATGGACTATGAAAGCTTGACTATAGTAGGTAAAATGAGTATTTTCTAGGGTGATAACAAGGCAAGTTGGTTGTGAATCTGCTGCTGACTAGCTCAAGCATTGAAGATTCATTTATTTGCTTAATGAGATAATTTTTATGAAGCTTTTGTTTCCAATTTGAGCATTACTTTTTGCTAACCTTTGTCATGTGTGCCCTTAAATAAAGACATGCTTCTCCTTTAAAACATTCTGCTTGTAGACTTTACATAACTATGCTATATCAATGTCCTGGGTTTGAGATGTTAATTTTTTTTCAGTGCTAAGAGCCATGGCCGGTGGAAGACCTCCTATACTTCAAGATGAGACTGTATTTCAAGATACAGTCTAGAAGTATGGTATTCATTTAAAAAGGAAAAGTCTCGGTTTTTTGCCAGGTCTGGCAAACCTTTTGATTTTGAATACACAAACATAAAGCCTCTGTTCATTCAGGATTTTGTTCTGACAAGGTAGTACTAGGTCATAGGATACTATGTTTAGAGACAGGTTTCAGGGTTAATCTCTATATTTATAATATCAGCTAGTTTTGTTTTTCTTTTTTATACATGCTACTGGACTGAAACAAACTAACATGAAAAGATCTGTACATCAGTGAAGAGGTAATAGCCCATGCCTGTTAGGATTTTTTTTTCTTTTTCAATCTGGGGGTGTCCAAAGATATTCAGAAATTAAGTAAAACTCTCCTTGGTAGAATTAATTGTCTTCTGAAAAAGACTGAAGGCACTCACATATTTCAGGAAGAGAGTCTGTGTTTGTTTGATGAAGTGTTTGATTGGTGGAGTGTTGCCTGTAGAGAGAAGTATCAATAATTAGTGGAGGTAGGATACAGCCCTTTGGCCGTGATCACTGGTGACTTGCATCCATGGTTAGAATTCCTGTCTTTTTTAATTTTTCAGATAATTCAGATACTTTGCTTTTACCATTTGCCTATGCACAACATATTGTGTATTCACTGGCTCTTCTAGTATCAAAGCTTTAAGCAAAAATGTTGTCTGATTAATTCCTTGTTAAAATAGTCTGTCTGGTGCCCCTAATCAGACTATGATCTCCCCTGACATTTTCTTCAGCCCAGGACTCAGGCAGGCTCCAGCAGCTGCTCTGAACAGCTGTAAATTGTATCATCATGTCAGTGGCTGGTCCAGCTTTTTCCTCTCTTCCCTGTCCTCCCCCTGTCCCTTTCCTCAGCAAGGGTGTGCAGTGATGTCTGAGGATGCTCCTCCATTGCTAACAAGTTACAGCTGCCTGCATCCCTCCAGTCTGTGGTTTGGGACAGGCCTTTGCTGCCTGGCACAGTTGAACAGGAGTGGTGAGAGTGGCTGTGGCAGACTAAGAACTTCCCAGAAGTTCCTTGGAACCATTTGAGTACTCCCAGCTTTTCCACTGCTGGCCACAAAGCTTGATGATCCGCTCATATTCTCCAGGAAAAAAAATTACATTTTGTATTAGTATGGGGAGAAAATAATTTACTTTATCCTTCACCTTCAGAAAGGGGAAACTAAATCTTGGTTATAATTCTGAGAATCTTTTGAGTCAGCTTGCTCAGCTCTCACAGAGCACTGAAGACTTTGAAGCCATATCTAGTTACTTTATTTCTTGTGGCTTTTGCTTTGCCTACAGGGTTGATTTTTCTGAGCAGTGAGTTCCCTAACTTAGTAGAGTCATATTTTATCATCTTGATGAAATTTCCACAATCTCAGGGAACTTTGCTGCATACTTAATTCAAACCTTGTTACTGTGCTGCATTGCACTTAGATCTGTGAGTGTCAACAGAGGGCTGTGATGAAAGGAGATCCAAGGAACAGTGTTCTCAAAGATGTCATTGAGATTGCTGTGGGGTATGTTTGCAGTAGAGTGACAATACAGTCCTTTTACATTTTAATTCTTAACTATTTATGAAGTTCAGCAGGCAAAATTTTGTAACATTTTGTACTGGAGCGATGTAGCTTGAAATATAATCCTGGGAAATTCTGAGCAAGCTCTTCAGGGTCAAACAACTAAAGTTGTCTAGATTTCCAGCTTTTTTTCTCTTTCAAATGTATTTACACAATTGTTTCTCGTTTTTTGCCTCATAGCAAAAGGAAACGGAGAGAAATGCCATTTGTGGTAAACATCCTCTTGAGATCATTTGAATTATTAAAATACTTGTCAATACTAATCCTCCATAAGTAGAAAGCTTCATCTCCCCTTAACAATACAGTAGATGTTCTGGTGATCTGAAGTGAGAGCTGTCAAGTCATCAGATGTATTTTACGGAAGCAGTTAGGAGTTAAAAAATGGTAAAATATTTTTTGTCTATAAGGGTTATTTTTCCATCATTATTTGGAAATTAATAAAAAAGAATTTATTGTCAGAGTTAAGAAGAAAAATGGAAAAAAAAATAATTTTAGTAGTGTGGCAGAATTGTGTTATGAACATGGATATACAGCACACCATCAGAAAGTGATGCCTCCTCTCAAATCAGCTCCCTGAGACCTACCTGGAATGCAGTTTCTCCTTTTGGGTTTCCACTTAGACACAGGTCTATTGGAGTAAGTCCAGAGCAGGGCTGCCTGAGGCTTGGGTGCTGGAGGACATGGCATGGGGGAGCTGGGTTTTGCTCACCTTTCAGAATAAGGCTGGGTGGGAGGGATTGCCATCTACAACTGCCTGGCCGGAGGTTTGTAGAGAAGAGCGAGACAGAGACTTCTCAGAGGTGCACAGCAACAGGACAATAGAAGCAAACTATTTGGGTTGGCAAGAGGGACATTCAGGTCTCCTGTCATGAAAACTTGTCCTCAGTGGTTGGTCACTGGAATGGATTGCACAGAGACACTGTGGGATCTCCATCGCTGGAGATGGTCAAAACCCAACCGAGCACAGCATTGAAAAATCTGCCCTTGCTGACCCTCTTGTGGCGATGGAACTTGGACTTTGAGAGGTCCCTGCCAGACTCAACTGTTCTGTAGTTCTACCTGCAGTGCTTATATTAAGACTTCAACATTGCACACAACTTTTTTTTTTTTTTTTTTTTTTAAATGACACTTGGTTTTGGTTTTCCTTTTTTTCTTTTGCGAACGCGGATTCTTAGAAAAAGAGCTGTCTTTTCAGGAATCAGATCTATGCCTGGACTGAATGAAGAAAATTATGATAGGAAAATCACAGAAAGTTAAATTTGAATATTCCCGGCTAAATCTTCTTATGATAGCGTAATGATTGTTAATTGGTTTGTTTGCTTGTTTATTTTTTCAAGAAGTCAGTGACATTTATGTTAAAGACAAACTTTGAAGCAAAATTTTTAGAGCTGTTGAAAGCAGGATAAATAGTTATGAATTGTTTTTCAAGTTCCATGGTTGCCTACTATGGCCACTTTGCACAGGTAGCAAATCTAAATTTCATCAGAGTGTATATAACAGAGGACTGAGCATGTGGAGGTGTTTAGTAAATCTTTATGTGCAAGGTCAGACATCATTGATCTGTTTTATACTGAACCTTGTAAGCTTAACCTGGATCAGCGTCCTGAGCAGAGCAAACTGCAAACATTTTTGTAAGAGACGTGCTTTGAAAGAAATCTGTTACTAAAGTCTTCATCTTTTAATATTAGTTTCTTAGCAGCTGCTCCCTAGTCTACCTAATTGCATTATAATGGCTTTATGCTGCACCAGATGCTAAAGGGATAACATTTTTCTTTCTTAGATAGCAATGCAGTCTATGTTGGGAATTCTGTTTTGTGGTTATGTTGGTGTCAGGCTATGGCACAAGCAAACCTCAGGTGCTGGTTTCTGATTTTATATTAAATAAAACGAAATCAACTTAAGCTTCCTCAAGAAACAAAAATAAAAGATGTCTCTAAGTGACAGAATTTTATAAGTCACTTAATTTATAAGTATTTCAGTCTGTTCTAAGAGGAAGAATCATGATTTATGTCCCATTATGACCAGTGTTTGCTGTAATGCACGAGCTTGTTTCCTTTCCTGTTTATCAGTCTTTATTACACTGTTCTTTCTGTGTGCTTGGCTAGACCTATGCAGTGGTCTAATTTGTTATGTTGCGTGGAACAAGGGCTTCCTGAGAAGGAAGCAATCTGTCTTTATGCCTAATTTCAGGGGCAATCATCGCTTGTAGAGGCTACAATCAAATTGTGAGTTTCTTCAGCAATTTTTGCCAGGATCTTATTTAAAAGAAAAAAGAAAAGAGTTTAGAGAGCTATTGCATTTTCAATCAATGCAGATTTACTGTTGTTTAAGACTTCTTCCTTTCATATGTGATTGTTTAAGTGTCCTCTTTGGGAACAAAGTAACATCAGAGCAGCTCACTTGAAAAGCTTGAAAGCAATCCTTAATTTTGAAAATGAAATACTAATTTTTACTGAATGGACTTCTTAAATTAATAATCACCTGCTATTAAAATAATACCAGTAGATAGCATCTCAGCCATCTAATTATTTTATAACTTATTACAGAGATCATACAAAGTGTAATTTATTATTAGTTGTATTGCTTTCTTTTGTGTAGAAAGAGTGCATTAGAATAATTTATAATTAGAATATGACTGTATTACAAAGAAAAAAAATAATAAACATTACTACTGAAGTATTTTTGTCTGTTCCCTGATAGGCTAATTTGGGGCTATCAGCCTCAATATTACATAGAATTTTAACTCATTGCTGTAAGTCTAACTTTAAAACCTTTGAAAGAGCATCATGCATTTCTGTAAAATGTTATGGGTTTTTTTTTAATGTTTTCTTTTAAAATGCTTGGTTACTAAAGTGAATGTGGGTGGTTTTGGGGTTTTTTTTTTTTTTTTTTTTTTGTTTTTTTTTTTTTGAGACTGGTGGGCCCTAAAAGCATATTCAATATTTACAGAATCTATTTTCTGGTAGTGGAGAAGAAGAGGGGGAAAAAAGGCAAGGAATGAGCAAGTGAACAAGAAATATAGATAGATATATATATATAGATATATATCTGTTAATGTGTTTTTTGGGGGAAGAAGTACCTCCCTGAATAGATACAAACTTTTCATGACCTGTAAAACAAAAATTTCAATATGCCTCTTGTCTTACCTTTCTTGTGATCAGTAAAATGGTTTAATTATGATTTCTCCCCATGAAGTGACTAGCCTACAGTTAAATGCTATGAATAGTCCTCATCCTTCATGACTGAGAATTCCCTCCTGCTATTAGTAACTGTCAACATGCATGATTGTTTCTGCTCTGAAAGTCTTGGTAGAGTTCCTCATTAATTAGTTTGTGTACAAACATGACTACCTCTGCCAATGGGAATAATGAGAAGCCACTAAAGGTAAAGCCAGAGAAAATCTGACTAAAGTAGATGAATCTTCATTACAGTCTCGCCATATGACCTTTATCAACATCTCAAGCTTCATTACACACACAAGGTTGTTGCGTCAGATTGGTCGAGATAGTTTCAAACGCTCATTTTTTTAGTTATATGGATATGCAGATCATTTTGCTCCTCTTGGATTCTGCTTTTCACCAGAATTTATTCTACGTGTTTTAAAAGTTGCTTTGCATAAACAAGGAGTGAGAAGTAACACTGATACATAAATGTGAGTGATGATGTGCACCTGATCTTTCTAAATTCCAAGTGGACAAAAAATGTAATAACCAATGGATTTTTTATAATCGGTTCTTAAATTTTAAAGGTACCATGGCTTTTCTTTATGTGGACTCTGATATCAAACATTCTCCTTGGTGCAATACAAAAGAGAAGGAAAACTATTTCCTTCAGGAAGTGTAAACAGTTTGACCGAGGCAAGTGCCAATGTAATGTCATGGTTGTTATGTTGGTATTTCCTCAAGTAATGGGTGTCCATCATTGCGATTTAAAAGGTTACCTTGATAACCCCAAGAAGAAGTTGTCTGGTAGGTTTCAGCTGACCTGTATTAAGCTGTGGGGGTCACCAAGAAATTGGATTCTGCTCAGACCTGGGAGTGCCTGTTCCTATGTGATTTTTCCAAAAGTAATTTTCCACCCAGATTGCAAGACAAGTGACTTCTGTACCATGTCACCTGAAAAGTCTTGGTTTCTGGATGTTTTTAGCTTAGCAGCATAGCATGTTGTTTCACTGATGATAGTCCTCAAATAATTCTTTTTAACTGAGATTTTTCCTGTGTCTGAGGTGAAGGCCTGAGTGTCAACACTCCTAATTTGACTTTTCTTTGGAACTGGACCTGTTGTGCCTGGTCCTTTGAGATCAACTTTTTGGTCATGCAGAGTATTTGGGAGTAAATTTGTCAGTTCCTCGTTGACCACAGAGTTACCTCCCCAGTTCTCTGTCCTTGTGTGGTAGTTGTTTGCAGCATGATACCTGCGGCTTCCAGTGACCTGCCCACGCACAGTGAGCTAATTCTTTTGTTTATCTCCATTGCAATACTTGTATTACTCAGGGGTTCACGTAAGTGCTTGTCCTAAATAACTGCAATGTTGGAATAAGAAAGTAGCTCATCATAAATCCCAGACAGATTGAGGAAGAGGAACTATGTCTGGGAATTTCCAGGTTGGTTCAAATTCCTAAAGTTAGGCGTCCTTAGATCCTACTCAGTTGGGGAGTGGGGATGGCAATTCACACCAAAGCAAAGGATCTTTTAAAAAGAACAAATCATACTGGGGTGGTAAAGAGGTTCTTGAATTGTTTTGTTTGTTTTTTTTTTTTTTAGTTTGTTTTTATATTGTTTTTTTTAAAGGGGGGATTATTTTGTGTGGTGGGTTTTTTGTGTGTGCAACTGGAAGGGGAAGAGGAACACTAAGAGTGTATCAGTTCTGTTGCAGGACTCTCCTCCTTTCTTTTGTGGGAGGGTTGGCAGATTGCTGCTTCTGAGTGGCGATGAAATTCTGAGCACTGCTGAGCTGACATGCCTGGTTCCTTGAGGCTGAGATTCAGACACCCCTGGACTGGTTAACTTCTGCTCCTGAAAGAAGCAACCAAAATGTGTGGATAAGGAGGCTCCTGGTGGTTCTGGAGAAGTACCTGCAACACCGTGGTTACAGAATGGGTCGTATTGTCCTCTGTTAGGATGCAGCAGTGCTGTGCATGCTCCACGAGGAGATCCTGCAGTGACCCACAGCTGCAGGGATGCCACACTGTGTTCTCTGCTGGACTTAGTGCTAATGTGAGTGTCAGGGGATGCAAAGATTAGACCCCCACAGGTTCTTGCCAGGATATTTGTGCTTATGGTCAGGAAGAGCCCCAGTGGTTTTATATTGCAAACACTCTTTTTCTTTCATTTTAGAGTAAGAGTTTGCAATCTAGTAATTGTTCCTAGAGCTAACGGGCAGTATTTAGTGGGAGAATCTTCTGTTTCAACTGAATAGTTGTACATAATTCCTTTTGTGATTCCCTCCAGGGCTTTCTCTGCATTCCAGCATTAGACAAGCTGGTATGATTGGTCCTCAGGCAAGTGTCCTTGTAAGAATTGTGTGTTTCAAAGTATGTACACTTGTTCAAAAGTGCCATGAGAAACTCAGTAAAAGCATCCTGATCTTTGCAGCAGAGTTATGGCATTGGGCTCTCATCATTTGAGCATCAGGTCCTTATTGGGAACAGGAAATTACAAATACTTTAATTTTATCTTGTTGTTAGGCTCTTTTGGTTGTTTTGTTGTTGTTGGGTTTTTTTGCTTATGTGCACGCTGTAAAGAACAGCTTTGAGGAGTTGATCTTTTGCTGGACTGGTTATTTCTTTTACTGAGTTGCTTAGTTGCAACTTGAAAGGCTTTACTTGAAGGTTTAGTTGCAATGTTTAAAAATCTATTATTCCATTAATAACCGGCCATTTTATTTTGATGTCTCAAATTATCATGACTTATCTATTGAATTGGATCGATTTACATTCAAATGCATTTCCATTCTAGAGTTGTCTTAATCTGAATTATATTAGAAGCTTCACTTTCTCGAGGAACCCTTTTAGTGTTTGAAGAAGTAACTATTAAAATGGATTAGCAACTTTTCAGTGACATCTTCAGGAAGTGTTAACTCATTGATTCTTTTTCTCAAATTGTTATGTCATTAGGTAAAAAACTGTTACGGTCTCTTATTCTTGATCTTTTCAAAACACCAATGTTGTCTGGGCTTTTCTCCCTTTGGATTTTGGAATAATCTTACTAAATAGTGTCAAAAATTCAGAAATTTAAAAAAAAAAAAAAAAGTTGCAGCCCACATTTTGCCCTAATTTGGGAAGAAAAAAGAGCACTTACAAATTCCATAATATGGTAAATTAGATTTTCTTTCCTACCTAACTGATAGAAGTTTGTGTGTTCCTCTTTTTCCAGTTGTGCACACAAGTTTCTTCTATTACATCTCACTTTTCTGTCAGCAGTTACCCTTATTGCTTTTTTTTTGTTTAGAAATGCCCCTACTCTAACAGTTTGATTCCTCAAATATGTGGAATAATATTCAAAGATACAATTTGAAGGCCTTGTAAGAAGTTGTAGTTAGTGTTTGTTGATTAGATTCCTCAAGTGGTATCTGGTTAATATGCAGAACTTGATGCATGAGCAGTCGAGCTTCTGAGCTTGGCCATAAGGAGTTAAGAATGTGAAGCACTTTTGTGCAGATTGCAAATTGGCTGTTGCTAATTTTCCTGTCTTCACCAGTTGATGTAGTATCAATTAGCAAATATAGGTTTTAATGCTGCCTTTAATATTCATGATTCTTAATTGTCTTTGTTAATTGAGAAGAAACACTCTGGTGCACAATGCTTGACAGGTAAGAATTATGATCTGCTGCTTGTGTTGGCAGTTGTCCAGACAAAAGTAGGTTACTGATACACAGGTATGTGCAAACATCTTACCCACAGGTTTGTTCTTTTGATGCTGAATTTCCCTGCTTTTGATAGGCCAGCTGAATAAGGGAACAGCTGATGGCTACAGGTAGAACATCTGAATAATCTGTTTTGAGGAATCAGTTTGCAGGTTCATTTACAACAGACAGCAGGCACGAAAGAGAGATGGTTTTAAGAACTGTTATCTTAAATAATTATAAGCGTTGCAGAAATCACTGAGACTGAAACAATGGAGTGTTATACATGGTGAAATTATCTGTTCAAATTTTATTAATGTTTTTTTTTCCAAATATGTCAGGTTTGATTTGTGTATGTTTGTCTTTGGACTTTGAACTTAATATATATTATTTATGATGTTATATAATTGGCTTTGTTTGAAATATTCTTACAGCAAGTAATCTATATTCATTTAAACATTTCCAAAGGCCATTTGTTTACTTTCAAACAGTTAGAACTATTGCTTTAAATAAGTAATAGAGATGACTCTAAAGACTATGAAAGAGATAATCTAACACAAAAACAAAATGCAAAAAAAAGAAAAAGCAGAAACATTTGAGGTTCAGCTGGAAAAGTGACTTGGAGATGCTCACTAAAACTAATTTTATTTAAGTTTGTGTTTGCTTTTGAAAGAGACTTAAGAGCTTGGCTTATTTAAATGCTTTCAAAAATTTGGGCTCAGCTCAATAATGCTAAAAATTCAAGGAAACAAATCATATATCAGGTCTAGTAAAGTATGATTGATGCTTTCTAGAAGAAATGTTTCTAAATGAGGCTTTCAGTCACTTATATTCAAAGGATAGGTTCTTAACTGGAAAAGGTGGTCATCCTGTGTTCTGTTAGGAACAGAAATGGCTTGATTTTTAAATGTTAATTAAAATTAAAATCTTAATTTTTCATGAGAGCTGTAAAATAAATTGAACTGGAAGTGGCTTACACAGAAAATGACAGTTATCAGTTAATTTTATTGTCCAAGATTTGGCATCTTGTCTGACGCCAAAAGTGAGTCTCTCTTACAATTTCACTTTTGCTTGTGTCAGGGTTAGCCTGTAGAAATTACAGCAGCATTGTGTGGAATCAGCTGCTCTGTACCAGGTGGACTTCAGAGAGATAATGGAAGCAGTATTGCTCCCAGCTTGGCAAGCGTTGCATGGACTAAGCTGCCCAGCTGCACACCATGGGCTTCTGTGGAGGATATTGGAGCATGAATCTCATGCTTTGTAGGGTTCATGGATTGTTGTTGGGAGAGAGGGGGTAAAAGCTTCGTTCTCCACCCTTGCACAGCAACTTTTTGTAAGGTACAGATAGCCATGTTCCTGGCTGGGACTGCCTCTTTAGATGATGTTTTGTTGTTGTAGCACTGTACACTTTCATGATTATGCTACAATTCTATAGTATTCTCGAATCAGAGCAGTTAAAAGCATCCAGAATGAAGGATTGTTTGGAAAATAAACTTAGAGTAAGACATGATTGTTAATAAAGATGAATAGAAGCAGGAATTAATGCTTCCCCATAGACTCTCCAAATGTAACTGTGCTCAGATTGCTGGTAGCAGTAGCCCAGTTATTAAGGACCTACCTGTCTACCAGCGTTAGAAGGACATTTGGAAATATTTGGGTTCGTGGCTGCTCCTTCTGACATATCTGTGACTGCATCTGCACAATAACGCAGCCAATCTGGAGATCCTGTATGAGGAAAATGACTGGGGAATGGAATGGTGGGGGGGAGATGGTTTAAGGCATGACATTATGAATTTCGTAGGGAGAAAATACAGGAAGGTTGGAGGGCAGAACAATGAGCCTGGAGCTATATATAAGTGTTAGAGTTTCTTATGGTTAGAATATTTTTATTTTTTGTTGCATGGCTATTTACATTTCTTTGGCAAAGCTCACCTGTTACGTTAGTTGTCATGCAGTGTGAAGTGATGTGTCAGCCTAGGGAGACTATGGTTGTGCTTCCAGTGGAAGATTGCCCTGTGTATGTAGAAATATCAGACTGCCAGCTCTATGTAGTCTATGTATTCTCAGCTGTTTACAGTGTCTTGGATCATCAGTAATTGAAAATATGTGACTGCTACAGAAATAGGATATCAAGGGTATCACAGCATCAGGCTTACCTGGAAACACTTCAACCTTTGAAAATAGGCCTGGTCTTCACCACCTTGAGAATTACTCTGTATCCAGAGTTTTTCCAAAATCAGTGTTTTTTTGTCCATTTCCAGTACCAGAATATAATTAATACGTACATACCAAAATAGCCCCAGCATCCCTCACAGAGTTATTGTCTGAAATCTGCTGAACTTTTCCTCTCTATTTAGGGAAGAGAGAAATTACTGTTGGGTTAATGTACTGAGAATTCAGATGTTCTGGTTCATAGATATAATCTAATTGTGTCTGGTGGAGGGATTTTTTTTTTTTTTGTATTGGCAAAGGTTTTTATATTTATTAATACTGTTTTCTGGCAGATTAGAAATCACAGACCATTATTTTATGTTGCATGTATTATGAGCTGAAAACTGTTGAAACCAGATGCACTTCAAAATTTCTATCAGTTGGGTAGGCCATGACTGTTTCACTAAATCTTTTCTTTAGGGTACAGGTTTTTAACAATGCTTGGTGTTAGCTGTGTGTTGATACACTGTGTAGCAATGCCTGGTACACTTGGAAGTACCATATTAGAGATAATTCACTTTATACTTATTTTAGTTGAAAGGCAGTGATACCTGAAGGGGCATGTTTTTTAATATGGTAGTGAGCATATAGTTTAAATTGTGAGAGGTAAGATCTACAATACTACTTAAAAATTGTCCTTGGTTTCTGAAGGATTTTTTGAATCCCCTTAATACCTTCAGTATGTTCAAATTTGTCTATTAATCATATGATTAGACTGAAATTATCATGGCTCTTTTAACACTTGCTGCTTCTGTGAGCTTTGAATTGATGTAAAAACAAAGTGAAGTGCAAAGTTACCTGAGCAGGAACCAAGAGGTGACACTTCTTCTAAACTGTGAAAGTAAAGTCTTGTTAGTAACCTGCTATCACATTCATCACTGCAACTTCATTTCTCAGCGAGATGTGATGACTCAGGCTTATTATAGTTGTCAGTTCAGTACTAGAGCAGAACAGCTTCAAAAATGTCCTATTAACCTATCTCATAACCCAGTGCCAAAACACTTTCATCATCTAGTCCATTCCAACACGTTAATACAGCTAAAGTTTTATCATTTTATTACTCGGTGCACAAAAGTCAAATGACTTCTCTGGTGTCAAAATAAATTTCCCAGAAATCATTTCCCAAATCACCTCTTCCCATTTCTGTGCCTCCTACTAACTAGTTTCTAACCAGTCTGATTTTGGAAGGGTCCTTTGCCTTTTTATTGATACATGTACAATTGCCAGTAGCCTTTCTTTGGTCAATGCTATTTTTTTTATTCTAATGACTTATTAAAATTTTAATGGTTTCCCATGGGTCTCTTCTTGGTAATTATTCTTATGTGTTTCTATGATTTCTATAATATTTTAATATTAAAAAGAAGTAGAGCTAGTCTTTCTTTTTTTCCTATAGGTAAATGAATATAAAAGTTAGAAAATTTAGTTTAATGCTCGACTGTCTCCAAAAAAATTTAAAAAGCCATATGGTGAGGCATAAAGATATTTCTATTTGTAACTTCTGGTTGCTATTTCACTTGGAGTAAAGACAGGTCAGCTTATACTAGAGCTACTAATTAAAAAAAAAGTCATGAATGTAGAACAGAGATAAGTAATAAGATGTCCCAGAGGGTGATTAGATTTAAAGGTGACCTTAAATGGTCAGGTAGCATGGGCAAACTGTTTTATTTGGATATCAATTGCTTTTGTCTTCTCCCTCTGCCGCCAAACACTGGGTGATTAGGAGCATGCATATAGAAGAAATTTCAATAAGGATTTAATAAATTTAGCATTGCTTATATTCCACTGTGCCTCTAGTTTGAAATGGAATTGCATTGCTAAAATACTGTAGCATGAACTGATACTACAAAATACATTACTGCTGTTCTTAACACATTTAGAGTCAAGGTAGAAATTACTCTTTGTTTTCTAAAAGCAGAAATAGTTAACTATGTATAAAGCAGAAATAGTTAACTATGTATCCTTTATGATTCATTGTCTTACAAACATTCCATATGGAATACTGGTATTTTTCTTATTTAAACAGTAGTGCTTCTGAATACTTGTAATTTTTTTTAAGGCAGCTGAATCGCATTAGGATTCATACATTAGTATGAACGGGAATTATTTTCTTTATAGTAGAGACTATTGGATACATGCTTTATGAAATGGCATGAATTAAGAAATTCAGACTGGGGAAATCCCCTAAAAGAGAATGCATAAGGATTTGGATATAGCAATGGTCAGAATGTAAGTCCTTTATCTCACAAAAAGTTTTTACGATTTATACTTTGTTCATTTCTCATAAAGACAGAGCTAAGGATTTTTGGAACTTTATTTGAAAACTGAGAGGAAGCTCTGCTTTGTGCAGGCTTTCTGGTAGCTCACCCAGCTTCACTTCCCGGCTTTGCCTCATGTGAATCATGGTCTCATGCCTCAAACTTGTCTGGCCAATTGGGAATGTTATTTCCTAGGAAAAAAAACAAATATCTTCTCAGTCAGAGTGAGAGACAGACAGGCTCTCTTGCCCAAAGCTGCAGAATCTCCTGAGAGACAAGGCTGGCCGAGGTTCAGGTGCCTGCTCAGAAGAATTCAGAGGACAGTCTTGATGGCCCTGTCCTCAAGCACAGAATTACCTTCTCGTAATAGAAATGCTGTCAAAACCAGCTAGCCCTAGAGCATTTTTGTAAGTGAGTAAATCATTGTGTTCTGACATGCAAACATCGAAACTGTGGACTTAGGTTTCTAACTGGGTCCAGACAGAGATCACAGTGAATCAGCAATTAAACAAAAGCTGTCAGTGCAGTCCTGTAGGTTGAAAGCGTAATCCCCGTGTGTGCAGACGGGGAAATTGTCAGAAGAGGCTGGGAGATGACTGCTGCTGTGAATAACAAGGATGAGGGAAATCGCCCATCATCCGCTCTGCCACTACATCTCATCCAGGTCGCTGGTGAGGCTGGCAGGGAGCACACGCTGCCTGTCAGGTTTCCAAGGGATGTTAGAGAAGGCAAGCGGCAAAATAATGAGCTGAAGAAACTTCAGACAAGGTCCCTGGCTACTTTTATTTTGGTGTAGGAGAGGGTCTAGATAGTTCATACAACACAGAGGGAGATTCTGAACAATAATTGGATTCTTCCTTTAAAAAAGTTAGGCAAAAAAGGAAGGACTGGAATTAATTTTAAACACTGGATATGTAAAAAATCTTTATTTTATTATGCAACAAAAAAGATAATTAACCACTGAAAAAATAATGAAGAGTTGTTTTAAATTTTTTTCATTTTGGGTGTTTTCAATTTATTAACAACTCTTTCCTGGATGTTATATTTTAGCCAAACATGAATTATTTGGCTCATTTTATAGATAAGTTGTTGAAACCTAATGGCCTGTGTGCAGGTTGTATTAAATGATCAAATAGTCACATCTGGCTTAAAGTTCTTAAAGTCCACTTAATGACTGAATTACGTAATTATACCAACAGCTGAATGTTAGTTCTTTTCAAAAAAGCTATTAATGTTTTGGATGGAACCCACCTTCTCATCCCTGTTTCGCTCCTCTTTAACGTGGCTTCAATTTAAAATACTAACTTTAATACTGCTCCTTATGCTGTTGGTTGGAGAATATTACCCGATTTTGTGTCAGATTCTAATTCCCTTTCTAATATTGATAAGTACACTTTCACCTTGTTTGATTGTATGGACTTCCGATTTTTATGGTGATGTTTGCAAAACAATGCCAGTCAAGGCAACAGTTTCTAGACTATTCTACTACTTCAGGTTGATTACTTTTGCTTGCTTATTTTCAAGTGTCTAAAGTTCTGCATCTAAAACATCTGAGCCATTTCACAGAATGTGGTGATGAAGAAAAATTTATTTATATTTTTATGCCCTCTCTTTCCCTTGGTGACAAAAAGTCTTCCCAGTCAAGTTCCAGCACTCCCTGAGAAAAAAAAAAAAGTTCTCTGGAGAATAGGTATGATGTTGAAAGTCTGCATCTGCTCAGTAAAGATTTGTTAGTATTCATCAATTATTTGGGCTGCAGGAGTCAGGCTCTGCTTTCCTTGTCACTTTTTTTGTAGCAGCAGGCACTGCTGTGGTGTCGTCTCCAGGTAGAAAATGAGGGTTTCTCCCCCAAATCCCTCAGCTGCAGTCCGTATGATGGGAGGAGTGACAGCTGTTCTGGTGAAAAAGACATGAGGTGGGATGCACGTGGGAGTTGGTGACTGCTGAGGAAGGAAAGGAAAAGTGGATTGGGCAGAGGAGATCACCAAAGCACAGCCCTTCTTTTCCAGAAAATCAGGATCCTGCAGATAAAACACAGGCATATAAATTGCTGTTCACTTTTGACACAGCTTAGCTTTTTCATGTCTTAATACTAAATCCTGCTTCAATGTGACCTTTATAACACATATTTATCAATGGTTTGAATTTCAATTAGCAGAAGAGGACTGCTGCTTTAAAATTGCAAATCAGAGCAAGACTGTTACAAATAAACATCAGTCACTGCCAGGGGTACCTGGAGTAGGTGCCTGTATTTCCTTAGCCATACAGGGAGTGGCTGAGGTCACTTGGTCTGTTCAGCCTGGAGGAGACTGAGGTCAGACCTCATCACAGTCTACAACTTCCTCATGAGGGGAAGAGGAGGGGCAGGCACTGATCTCTGCTCTGTGGTGACAGTGACAGGACCCAAGAGAATGGCCCGAAGCTGTGTCAGGAGAGGTTTAGGTTGGATATTATGAAAAGAGTCTTCATCTAAAGGGTGGCTGGGCACTGGAGCAGGCTCCCCAGGGCAGTGGTCAGAGCACCAAACCTGACGGAGCTCAAGAAGCGTTTGGACAATGCTCTCAGGCACATGCTGTGACTCTTGGGGTTGTGTTGTTCAGGGCCAGGAGATGGACTCAATGATCCCTGTGGGTACCTTCCAACTCAGACTATTCCATAATTCTATGATTGCCATGTTCAGGTGGTGGCATGGTTTGGTAGCGCCAGTGTTGGGAAGAGTGGTGGATTCTGTCAGTTCCCTGAAACAAGAAGGTGTTTGTTACCTCTGACCGTGAGGTAGCAAAACAAGAAAGGAAACACAGGAGGAAATGGGGTGAGACATGAGAAGACTTTATGCATGTTGAAGTGGAGAAGGCTGGAGCTTTTTTTCATGCTATCTATTTAATTTCTTTACCAGGAAAGCCAATGGGCAGTGAGAGGGGTGGTGAGTGCATTGCCTGGCTGTACATTACCTCTGGTTGGGAAAATCACTTATACACCAGAAAATGAATTTTAAACATGGATCTATTAGCTGTGTTTATTGGCTCTTTTAGAAGAAAGGATGACATTATTCAACAGCATATACTGCAAGAATGAGTTACTAATGAATAAATACTTCCTTTTATTTTGGTTTAGGTCTAGTAATTACCTGTAAAGGAATCAGACAGTGTGACCAGGCCTAAGACTTTTGGATTTGTTTGGTTTATGTCTATGGCTAGATTTGACAGCTTTTGCTTCCAATATATTCATTGCAAGCTGTTTTGTGGAAAGAAAACTTACCTCCTGGTTTTCCACCACTGAACAGGCCACCTCAGCTTTCCCAAGTTAGCTTAAGTAGTAGTTTTGATGCTTTTTAAAATATAATTTATGTGCTAAGTCTGTTTGTTTTTATAGCTCCTGAAATTCCATGTGCAATGTCATATTTGTGCCATTTATCATCGAGTACATTGTGTGGATGTGCCAGCTTTGCTGAGTTCAGATCAGTGGTTTGTTGTGCGTGTGTCAGTTGGGGATTTTTTTTTTATTTGATCAAACTTAGGAAGATGCTGCTAACTACATATGGACAGATGCCGTTTCTGATCACTATTGCCATATCTTTCTCTGAAAATAAGAGTGTATGTAAAGTGGAATTTCTGCCTGACTTAGGAGTCTGAGGGTGAAAAATATGGAGGATCAATTAATAATGCAAGTATTCCAGGGTAGGATAGAAACATAATGCTTAAATCCACCTCTTGCCCTTTCCATGCTGATTGCTGTCTTAAATTATAAGGGGAAAATGTGGCACCACTTTCCTCAATGCTTTTTTACTTACATTTCATATTGATGAGATGCAGGTTAACAGTGTGACTGTAAACATAATCCATCTACAAAGTTCCTCAGCTTTACCTCTTTATATTTCTGATAAATCTGTAGTTGGGAATAAAAGTCATTGTTTTAATGGCTTCTCAGTCATTTACATAAGGCATTACAACCAAAATATAGCATTTATGTTATTCAAATTATCTGTGCTCTTTTATCGTTGATGACTGAACAGATTAAATGAACGTTAAGGATTTATTTTTAAAGTGGAAGCAGATGTAAAGTCACTGAATGTGCACGTACATGCAAATATTAATACTCTATAAAAGTCAGCAGTTCATACTTGTAACCGCTAGATGCATGCTGAATATCCTATGTTAAATTTTATTACATCATTTAGAATAAGAAATTGCTAGAATATAACCAAGATTACTTCCTGCCTTCAAATGTTCTATGGCTTTTTGGCAGGAGTAAACCTCAATTGCCCGGCAAAAAATCCTGCTGTGGTAACTGTACTGTCTGTTTAAATTTTCTCCATAGGATTTTGCCCAAGTTTCTCATCTCTTTGTAAAATTATATCATTATTGGCCCAGAGTAAAGTTCAGTCCCAACGGGGTCTACATTGTAGTGGTGGGCGAGAGATCTCTTTATCAGATTACTTTGAAGAATTTATGATTGAGAAGGCTGTGTAAATATAAGTTGTTGGTACCAAAAATAAATCAGTAATTAGAACTGACAGGAGTGAGGCAAAACCATCTGAAATTCAAAATTTAATTTGATACATGAATATTTTAAGGCAAATATTAACACGTGCTTACTTTGGACAGCATTAGCTCTGGGCAGCAATTTGTTGTTGCGGTACGGAAAATGAAGGGTTTATAAGGAGCTGTCAAGACCATTTTTGCTTAAAATATCTCTGAACTTTCCACTGTACACCACTGAAGAGTATGGTAGAGGTTTTGTGTATTGAAGTTGTCCCAATAATTTTCCTGGAACAAGATTAAGGAGAGGTTTATTTTACTTTTGTTTAAAAAGTGTATAACTATTTAATAGGAAATTTCTGTCCTTTGTGTTGGATATTTCAAGCTGACAAGGATACAGGGGAAGAACTGAGATAGCCCCACCACAGCTCCAAAGGAGGCTTTGTGGGCTGCTCTCGGCGCGACAGCTTCCGAGTCCTTGCCCTAAATGCATCAACTGCTTCTGTGCCAGCCGCACAGAATGCTACTTATTCATCTGATTTACTGTGGTGTATTTTGCTTCCATTATCTAAAAATGTATTTAGCACGTGCCAAAACTCCATCGATTGCATTGTAGTGCGTTTTGCGGTGGGGGAGTAATTTTAACCACAAACTGAACCTATGTTTGTTTTTGCTTTAAATTCTATTATCTGTTCAAATTGAGTATTTTGTTTTTATTTTTAGCAGGCAGTTGTGAATGGCAGCTGGTTACTGTGAGAACATCAGGGTATTTCAGGAATCTTCAAAGAAAGAAAATGAGCTGTTAAATCATAGATAATTTTGTTTGCCTAGAGTAACTATTAGCTTTAGGCACAATTTTGTGTGGGGACAGGTAGGGAAGCTAAGCTGTTTTTTTAAGTCAAGTAGGTTTTTTTTTCTCGGGTGAGTTTATGGAAACAGAAGTAGATGCATTTTGTATGTAACTGACAAGCTACATATGAGCTTGTTAAGCTTCACAATGAGATTTTAAAGTTATATGATTTCCATTATGTGTGCTTGATTTCATTAATGGCGTGGTTTTGAGTAGGCAAAAATCATGCCTGTCTAAAATGGAATTTCTATTTTTTTGTGGGCTACTTGATAAAAACTGCTACTTTGTGGTGGATGCCCCGTCCTTGGAAACACTCAGGATCAGGTTTGATGGGGCTCTTAGCAATCTGGTCTAGTTGAAGATGTCCTTTCTCATTGCCTGGGGATTGGATTAGATGACATTTAAGGGTCCCTTCAACTTAAACTGTACTGTGATTCCAGCAATGACTCCTAGCCATGTTAAGGAGCAACACGGCAGATCTCTGTTGCAGATTGGATAACCTGTGTTCTGCTACATCCGTTGCAATGCATTCATAGTGCTTACAGAGATCTGGATTTGGGGTCAGATTGAGGTTCAAGATGGAAGCATTCCTTTCCTGTCTTTAATACAGATGATGCTTCTGCCTTCAGGTGGGACAGTTAATGTTTTTGTGCCTCCATTCTTCTAACCAAATGTTCACCTTTTCATTCTGCTTCTCATTTCTGCTTTACTACAAGAATTCAGGCTCAGTGCACACAATATAAACTGTACCCAGCTTGGTGTGTGTACAACCTGCCAAGGTGTTTATTGCAGCTGATCATTTTGATGCAGTGTAACACAAAGCACATCGTATCCAGAGTTAAGAGTTGGGGACACATTTACAGGTGTGCTCAATACAGCACTTCTGTTAAAACATTCAGATCTAGAAATGCGTTCTGTGAGCTACAGGTAGGAAAAGCTCACTGAGAAGATTGAGACAGCCATGCTTAGACTGAGAAAAACAAGGACAAGTAGGTAGCTTTGGGTCATTTATTGTTGAGGTTCTTCAGTAATTTTGAAAAGAAGTGGTAGATCACACTAATTCTGTCATTATATCTGTAGGAATGGTTATACAAGATGTGTTAAAATACAAGGTACAATATAGGAGCTCTCAAAACGCTTCTTCACATTCAGGAATTATATAGATGTATGTATTGCAGAAAAGGGAATTATGCTGTATCAGAATAAAGAATTAGAAATCAAGGTGTCCTGAAATCTAGATGCAGTAGCTAATAGTTGCTTCAGAGCCTAAGACTTTTGGCTTAGCCTTAACGGAGCGCTCTGGTGTCTGAAAAGCTGAAGTATTGGAGGGCTGGAAGAAATTTATCAAGGGAATGCAAATATGTTTAACAAGCAGATAAATGCCTCTATTTGGGATTGCAGGCAGGGAAGACTCATGAATTACCCAAATCTTGGGATGGGTGATGGCTTAGCTTCAGGTGATAGCTTCGGCAGTGGGTCTTACTCTTACTGTATCACTTACACGGGATTTTGTTTTGTGTACCACTTAGAGACATCCTCCTCCTGTATATCCCACAGAAGCAGCATAGCAGGCCACAGCACAAAATGTTGATTACAAAGATTTGACAAAAAGTTTTTACTCTCAAGCTGATGCAAACCTGTTGCACAGCTGAGTGATGTTGGGGCTCCCCTCGAGGTCTGTGGGAGCAGCCACAGGCGGGCTGCTCTGGAGAGCAGATACCTGCCGTGTGCTGCCTAAAGGGAGTCGACACCTCTACCAGATTTTCTGGAACACTGGCCTGACTTGCAGACCATGTAGTGAGGAAATCAAGATGTTGTAGGGATAATCCATCTTGGAAGAGGCTGTCACTGTCTCCCATGAAATTGCTGTGTGTGCAGCTGCCCGTGATGTATTTCGCTGTGCAAGGGCTATCGCGGCCATCATTCACTTTTGTGCTGACACATCTGTATTTGGACGTCTGCAACGTCTCAACTGATTTGGACTTAAAACATCATAGAATTGTCCAGCTTGAAATGATTTGGGGTTTTTTTTTTCCACTTGCTTGTCTTTGCCCTTCCTCTTCCCTGTTTTTAGTGGAAATTCTTGTAAGGACAAGGATATTACACTTGAGCATAAGGCAAATGACCATTTTGAGTACTGGATTGGTGCTCTGCCCTACTATTTTAACCAGCTTTTAATTGCAGACAAGGTAGTGTAAAGAAAATGTGTAGATGTGGTGCTTAGGTACATGGTTTAGTGGTGGGCCTGTTAGTGTTACGTTAATGGTTGGGCTTAATGATCTTAAAGGTCTTTTCCAACCTGAATAGTTTTGTGATTCTGTAACATTATTAAAATACTTCTATCACTTTATGCGAGAAGCATTCTGGGTTAGACCTCTGTCAAGTTAACCTTTTGGAAAAAAAGCTATAGAGTAAATTAGACCCAAAAGAATACAAACATGCAAACATATAATGGAAAAAATCACAAATGTTTGAATCCAGCAAAAGAAACGGCAACATCCACAGTGACCTTTTGCTTTGAAAATAATCTGCTTATTAGGAGGAGCAATTTGTAGTCTCCAAGAAGATAGTAAAATCCAAATTCTAGTTCCAAAGAAAGCAAATGCAAGGGTTCAGACACTGCTGCTTTATGCTTGAAAGTAGGCTTGGATTTATATAGCTGGCTTTAATGAATCTCTCTCAGCAGGCACCCTACCATTGTGGCTTAAGAGCTAAGCAAATTTGTCATCTTTGCTGCTGCAGTCTTTCATTTGTCATGGAAACTAACAGTGTGATGTAAGATAAGTAACTATTTCTTAAATATTTCAGCTGACATGCCATATACATATTGTTTACAAAACTTTTTTTTTCTGAAGGATAACTGTATCATAAAGTGTTGGCACAATTGCCTTAGTCCCTTGATACAGGCAAGCATGTGTTTTGACCTGTCTTTCTGTGAGCAGATTAATAATGGTGCTTGCTTCTGGTGAAAATTGGCATTTTCATTGCTGAAACCCTGATGGGGGGAAAAAAAAAAAGTTCACTGTTTACATTAATATTAAAAATATGGGATGTGAAGCAATCCTGGGACTTAAGGCAGAACTATCTCCTGAAACTGTCATAATTTTAGTTCCTTTTGCACCAGAAGCCAAAGTGAAAATATCTGTGAACATCTTGATCAATAATTTTTTTTTTTTGTTGTTGCAAAATGAGTTAAGCTGCTTTTCTGCAGTGCTTCTTATCAGTATCTTTGCAGTTTATAGTGCTAATTAGAATTAGCTCACCCCCATGTCACTAGAATATAATTGACATTCTTAAAGGTAAGCATTTAACGGCCTTTTTAAATCCAAAAGATGCTGTTTCATGCAGAAAGAAGTTTCTCCTAGAGAGAATAATGGCTTGTGTGGATGTCAGTGTGAGACGACAAGGCTACTACACAACGGAAGTGTCTTCTCTTAGCAAAACTACATTTACACAGAGCAATTAAAAGCTTTGAATTTCCTGAATAACATGGTAGTAATTTACTGTCAAACAGATTTATTTGTAGGGAAAATGTGTGCAAAATCATGGCCAGTGATTTTTATTTTTTAAATGAATAAAACCAGAACATCTAGTAAATTAAGGGCTTCTAAATCTTCGACATTGTTCCTCCTTGAAAGTCCCCAGATAAATTAACACTAAGTAATTGACACACCTTCAGGTAAGGCATCGAGGCTTCTGCTTATAAATCAAACACTTTATCTCCTGAAATTAATATGAATATTGAAAATCAAAAGAAATTATATTTCCAGGCTATAACGGAAATTGTTGAAAACTCCAGATGAAGTTAATATCATGATCTTACTTTTCCACATGTATTTGCAGCAGCATGAGTAAATTTTTGTGTAAGCATACTGCTGAGGCGTCTAGTAGAGTCTCTTGGTCCATACCTGACCCCGTGAAATAAAATTAAGCCTTTAAAAATGCTTATTCATCATGTAAAAGCTTTTAAAATTTGGCCTTTCCAACTAACAAGTCCACAATTCTATGGGACCTTCAATATGCCTAATTGCAAGATAGGCCAGTATGGGTACTACAGACAATCAATTATTTAGGACATTTAGTACTGATTATGCTTTTAATGAGTTTCTTCAGGTGGACTCCTGTAGTCTTAAAAGAGTATGTTGACTATAAGCGAGGTTTCTGCTATTTGTTTTAAATATACCTTAACAGAAATGCATTTTCTTGGGGTTTTTGGTTGGATTTCAGTGCTCATTGTTCCCCATCAGTTTAAAAAAAATTAAGCAAATTTTGAAAAATAAAAACTATTTTTCTTTGAAGATACCCAGTTAAAAGTGAAAGCTGTGGTTTGACACTGTCCTTTCTCTTTCCAGCTAACTGGTGCCTTTTCACGTTTGAGTCTTTCAGTGCATGATACTTGTTTAAATTGCATTGTTGGTTTTATAACAAGATCTTCAAGTTTTTTAGAGGTCTTATTTGAAGTCACTGATAGAGCAATAAAAATAGAAATTTATGCCCCATATTATGGAATAAAGTCATAATTTTTGCTCACTGTTGAAATTTTTTGGTATGTTATTACAGCCATAGTGAGAATAGACAAGCTAGTTGAGTTGATAAAATGGAGGTGTTCAAATGGCAGTTGTTCACTGCCCAAATCTGCTGTTCATCCTGGCAATGCTTATTCTGGTTTCCTTGCTACTAGCAGCTTCTCCATCTCCTGTGTGTCTTTGCAAATTGTTGCACACACGTAAGGTTTGGAAACCGTGGTGTGCTTTGTTTTTTTGTTGTTGTGGTTGGTTTGTTTTGGTTTTTTTTTGTTAAACGTTTGTCAAATGAAATTTTAAGCTGCTGAGATAGACTATATAGTCCCTTTTGAAGTATTTTCATATTCAACAGAACAATTTAAACTCATTTGGAGAAGAGACCAAGGACCAGGATTTATATGGGAGTGTCACAAGTGACAAGCCTTCCCTAATGAATTGCTTCAAAAGAAAAGTACCACCTGTCTGACATTATTCCAGACTTAATTACCCTGTATCACTTCTGACAACTACAGAAAAAACAGAGACTGATGTTTCTGACCTCTAATTTGAAGAGATCTTTCCATCTTGATGTTGTTTTAATCAAATAGCACAAGGTCTCAGTATTGCCAAGCCACAGCTGCCAGTCAAGAGGATTGCATTCTGCATGAGAGCCCCAGATTCTCTTCATCAGTATTTTGTTGCTTTCACTCCCATTAAGAAGTGTTACAATATTAGTCTTTACTTTTATATTATATCTTTCAGTAAGCATACATGTGAACCACCACAGGGTTTTGTCCCTTGTAGACATGCAAAGTAAATGAAAAACAACTCCTTTTTTTCCAAAACCTTCTGCATCTGTGAGAGTGATAGGGGAGTAATGAATTACCTGGAAAGGAGCCCTAACTGCTTGATATTCTACCTATTTTTTGAACAGAATTATTTCTGTTCACTATTTTAACTTTTTTTTTTCCTTAGACCATTTACTACTATTTGAAGTTCTTTTTTAACATACTTGAAAAATATCTCTCACCCTGGAATATTTCATATAAAAGTATGAATGTTCTGTGGTGAACTGAATAATTAATTGTGTCTAACTATATTTGAGATGATTGGAAAGGAGTGTATGAATTTCTATGGCAACTTTATCTCCAGTAAAGTCTCTCCTTAATGTGAAAATTCAAGAAAATCTATACTTGAATAGTTGAGGATAAATTAGGAAGATACTCCAAATGTAAAGTCTACTATGTGTTGTGAGACATCTGGTATTTCTTGTAGAAATGAGGACAAAATTACCTCGAACTTGTGATGTCAAGAACTAGGAAATGCTATGTTTGATGATACTCATGCAACTGTTCATTTTTCCCATTGCTCTTGTGCCTTTCTATGTAGCTTTTAAGCGCACAGTGACATCCTGGTTCTCATTCCATGTATCTCAGTATTTCACAAATGTTGGGCAGCCTGTTTTTCATGCTGCCTACCGGGCATTAATATCTCCATCTGACAAATAAGAAGCCACAGCACAGAACTACCAAAGTTAGGATTACATGTTAAATTTGAGATCCATCTGAAAGGCAGCTGTAATCAGTTCTTCAGAGCAATTGCTGCTATGACTTTAAATGTTTTTAGGGCATAATTTTGTGGTAGAGTGGTGAGGGTATGTGTCTTCCTGTGTTATCATTAGTGCAAGCAATCATTGCCAGTGGGGTTAAATTAACAGAAATTCGGCATTGGCTCAATAGACTAATGGGCTCAAGATAACCCTGAGGGTGATTTTTTTGCAGACTTTTGACAGTGCAAGGACAATGAAGTTTGGGGCATAAGGAGATCTGTGATCTGTGCCTGACCTTGCTTCTCTCTCTGATTTCGCTTTGCTTCCCTGTTCCACCCTCCAGCCCCTCCTGGTGGTCTGCTGTCATGTCCAACAGCTTACCAGTCTGGCTTCTGCTCTCCAGGTTCTTGCTCTAGGACATCTAGTTTCTCCTCCATGAATTTTCATCAAATATAAATTCAATTATGTATATGTATAATTACACATGAAAACTTGTGTGGTTTTGTGGGAAGGGTTTTTCAGTTTTGTGGGGGAGAGTGGCTTAGGCTCTGTGATGAGCCATTTGTTCTTCAGTTCTTCACTGGTTTTCGTGGTATTTTTATTTTTAGCTCACCTCCCAGTACCATTCTTACTTCTTATTCCACACTTAATGAAGGAAGTGCTGGGAGAGGGAGGTAGCACAAGGACAAGGGCTTCACTTTCTGTGCTCACTGCAATAGAAGTCAGTAAAAGTTAAGAAAAAGGGAAAAGTTCTCTTCTGACCCCTCCCTGGTGCACTGCCACATGCATAGTACTGAAATGCAGTTGCCAGCTTCTTCTAATGGCTGCACCTTCTCCCATTCCCGATACTTTCTTTCTCTCACTCATCTCACAGGGACTAGAATGGGTATGTTCCAAACCAGGAACACTGAATTTCCCTGCAGCTCCAAGGACACTTTGAGATACTTCCCAGGAAAATAGCTATACGATTAGTATTTCTGATAGGAGAAAATCTTTTCTGTAGTCTGACTCTCAGTGCTATTCTTAACTATAATTTTTAATAGTAGAAGTAAAAATACAATTTTAGAAATTTGAGCCTGACCAGACTGTGTTTGATAAAAGGGTAGAATGGAAACCTCATGACAATGTCACTGACTTCTAAATAGGTCTTATATAATCAACCCTGCTTAAATCAGTCATAATTTGGAAGCCTTTATGGCTTTACAAAGGAGAATCTTAATCTCCTTCATAATGACTAATAAATCAAGACTAACACCATTGGCTTTGGGTTGGATACAGTGGTTGAAATGCAGAAATTAAATGGCTTAACTTGTATGCTATTGTGGCAGAAAGAATTCAGATGTTATGACCTCTTTTTTTCAGTTTTCATCATATAAAAATGTTATTCTATTACAGTTATTCTTAGTTTCACACCAGTTGGGAGGATTTTTGTAAGCCATTTGCCTCTGGGTGCAAATTATTAAATCCATACTTTTGGTCTTATTGGTCTTTCACATCACTCTTTATCACCCGTGTGATCATTTCCAGCATGAGAAGTGCATTGTCATGCAGGATCTTGAAGAGGGTGAGTGCAAAAGAGGGATTTGAGGACATCTGTTATATCTCATGCAGTGGGACAGGTAGATAATATTTGTATCTTCTGTAGTCAAGCTTGTTGACAAATGTTAAAACATGAGTTGTAAACAGCTGCTCTATCTGAAATATTGCAAGCACTTTCAGCCTTATCTTTCTTTATATTTCATGCACTCTTTGACAAAAAAATACTTGTATGTGGTGAACCTACCTTATTATTTATACAGCTGATATAACTGGAAGGTGTTAGTAAGGTATCACGCTGGTGACATTATCCTAGGCTTTCCAGTGTTGTGTGACTTTTCTGTGCACCCCTTCCTGTTCTTCAGTCTGTGTTTTCAAGAAATCAACTTTGTTCCGTCTGGTTTTATAGTTAGTGTTACTTTATCCTGAGCAAAACGTACTGGAAATAAAAGTTCATTAAATCAATAGGCTATGGAAATACTCTATTTATGTTGAGTTTTATCTTCATTTCTTTCTAAATGTGTCTTTTAGTGTGCAGAGAATGATAATTTTGAGAAAGAGTCTTTAGGCTGGGCATATTCTGGATAACCAGAGGGAAGAGATGCTGGAACTGCTACTTCTGTATTTGTGTGAAAAGTACAATTTTGGTGATTTCAGGCATCTTTCCTCAGATAGAAAAATAATCATTCCTATTTCCCTGACTTCCGTGTCCAGTCCCAGAAAAGGCTTCCTCTGAGTTATCCAGCTTGGTGAAGTGGCTACTCAGCTATTACTTATTTTTCAGAAAACATTAAAGTGGCTCTTCTTCAAATTAAGTATTAATGATGTTCTCCTCCCAACAGCAGGTGTGGAGCTGTAATTGGCCATTAGGATGACATGTTTTGGTTTGAGACTTTGAGCGGATAACAAAGCTAATTTTTATCACTACAAGTTCTCTTTTATTACGAGGAAGGGAGAACTCCAAACCAGGTCAGGCTGGTCACAGAGGTAGTGGCTTATTTTCATCAGTGAAACCAATTAACTTTCTCAACTTCAGAGCTCATATTTCAGTGTAAAATTCTCAGATGTGTAAAGGCACTGGAAACTTGATTAACACATAAATAAATTAAATTTCCCCTAACAATTAAAAAAAAAAAAAAAGGCAAGCCCAAAAGTCTAGAGCTCTTTTCTTTTCAATAATTTGAAAAAAAAGACAAACCAATTAACTTTTTTTTCCCCATTATGAGTAATTTGGTGTTATCCTTGAAATCTGACACGTGTAGCTTATTTATTTATTTATTTATTTATGGATATGTGACTTTACACAAATGAATGCTTTTATTATGACTTCGTATCTGATGTTTTACTCTTAGTAAAGTTGGATTTTATAGGCCTTTGACCTAGCTTTTTGGGGGGGGGGGGTGTTCCTCCCCTTTCCAATAGAAATAAAGTAGATTGAATTGTATTCCACGTGATTGTTTAATTTTATGTTTTTTTAATTTTTTAGAAATATTTTTGGAAGAATTCAAATATATTGTTGATATTTAACCATCACTGGAATTTTTTTCCCTCATATAAGCTGCTGAGAAGCTGTAGAACAACCTTTTTTCATAGAAAATTTCTAAATTCAACTAATTGCATTGAATATCAGAACTAATTAGGCCTGGAAAAGGAAGCACTTTGGGAATGGTGTAAAAAAGAGACCATAATTATTTAGCATACTCTGATAAAGCCCTGCAAAAGAAAGCTAAGAACCAGAGAGAGGATGCTATGGTAATAGACATGCTAAACATGCCTAATTTTAGCAAGTATAGTCATGAATTGCTGGAAAAAAAGGGTTACAGACAGCAGAAGCAATCTGGTTTTCAATGCCTTTTTTCCTCTCCTTTTAAATATTTTACATTTCTTGACCTGTAAGAGATGAGCATTCTAAGTTTTAGTGTAATGAGCAACAGAGGACATCTGTGAAATCTTCCTGCCTGGTTGCTCCTCATTTTTAGAGGTTCCCTTTTTATTTCTCTATTGGAGGATAACACAAGGTGGGCAATTGTGATACTGCAAATTACACATTTATGTAATGATGTTGAATTGTGTGTGGAAATGTAGCTCCCCCTAATCTTGGTTAGTCCCAACCCATGGCTTTTGAAAAATCATGGTTTTGCCTTGGAAAAGACTTTAAGAAAGAAGTTATGAGAACATACAAAGATGTCCTCGCAGAAATGTGGACGGTATGCGTGGGCTTTTGTTCTCCCTGAGCCAGACACATTTTATTGGAGAGCAGTTCTTTAAAAACTGGCTTTGCTTTGAGGAGACAGCTGGCTCAGGGGCTCCTTCTGGGCCTGGAGTGAGGTGCCTGTGGGTTGGTGCAGGTGGGGTGAACTGGAGGCACCTGACTCCTGGCTAAGCTCCAGGTTTCTTTTTGGCCTCCTCCAGTTTCCTCCTGTACAGGAGCACTATTGATCTGACGTGGACAGAGGGCATTCGCGGGCTTCTACAACCATCATCAGGTGTGAGTGTCTTCCATGGATTTGTGCAGTAGAAGTAACACCAAGATGAGGTCACAATAAATCTGGGCCTTTTTTGCTGTTGAGCCTTTTTTTTTTTTCGTTTGTCTGGATTCCTGTAGCCACCCAGAGCTTGAGACCAGTTGAGAGATCTCAGAATTGTGTGATCTCTATGTATTTGCTAAGGAACCCCTAAAGTCCATACAAAAACCTATTTTTAATGTAATTTCAAACATTGGTAAGAAATACATTTCATCTAGAGACTTAGTCTAGTAAGTCCTTTAAATTACAATCATTAAGTAGGAAAAAAACTTTATAAGAATTTAAATCTTACTGGAAATATGTCCAAAAAGTATGTTTTTCAAAGAGATGTCAGGGACATTAAAAACTTTTCTTTTTTGTATTTATTTTTATTTTTAATATTTTAAATTATTAATTCAATTGTAACTGAAAATTTCTGTTTGAAAAGTTATCTAAACCCTTACAATTTATCAAATAAACTGACTCATAAGTATTTGTTGAAATTATATGAGGAAAGTTTAACCCTAATTCGTACCTTTTTATGCTAATGATAATCTCAGTTATGAAGAAAAGACTGAATAGACACAGAAAATTAACTAGCTTCAAATTCTTGAAGCTGAAAGACATAACTCTGAGAGATATAATAGATTCTGATGGTAAATATAAACCAGCTCAATCAATTAGAAGCTTCCAGAGATGCCTCAACCAAGATTTTATTCTAAGAATTTTCCTTTCAGTGTTTGTCTTATATGTAAACTTAATTACTTTGGTAAAATGATTTAATTTTGTATATGTAATTTAGTAGAATAGCTGCTTCCCATGCAAAAACTTCTTTAATAAAATAATATGCTTTAGTCAAAGAAACCCCTTAAGCACCACTTTTAATTATATATAGGAATGTGTATTAGCTAGCCTGTTTTAAATATTTCTGAAATCCTGCAGTCCTAACAGCACAGATGGCTGAGTAGCTTCATAATTCTCAGTCTTTTTTCTTTTTTTAATAAAAATGTTGTTTTGTTTATTGATGATCAGTACAGAAGTGATACTGGTGAATTATATGTACATATTTGTTGTTGTAAATCAGTGCAGCAAATTAATCACCATCACAGTTCTTAATTTTTGAAGGTATTGTATGACAGGTTTTAACAGGGGAAGCCAAATTATTTTGTCTTTCTGTACAGGCATGAACAAAATTTCTTGACTTTGTTTCGCTGAGATGGTTTTGGATGTGTTGAAAATAAAGTTAGACAAAAGAAGGCCACAGTAAAAGTCTGTATCCACTTCAAAAATGAAGTTTATATAGGCTGAATTAATAGGATTGCTTTATGTTTAGGAAAAGTAGCTATTTACTAAGTGATTAGTTAAAAGGTTACTATTTTTGGCACTGTTAAATTGTATACATCTGCTTAAAATGCTGTACTTAGCTTTTGGAGGCCTTTGTTTATGAACAGACTACAACATTTTTCAACACAGTCATCATCCACAATTACTGAAATTTCAGTGAATAATTATTAACACATTGAGGATTTACAAATATTTGTAGTTCTCAATTTGTATTTTGAAATTATGAATACTAATTCCTCATCTCAAAGTAAATTTTGAATTATCCAGCATTAATATGTATTTCCAATTATGTTTTCAGGGCTACATTTTAAACTGTAGAATTCAGTTGGAACTTTACACACACAGAATATACAAAACTGAGGGGTTTGCCTTACTCTCCATCAGAAGCATTTGCAATGGCTTGAGTGCCTAAATCTAACAGTACAAATATCTCATCGAATTGGAGTTTTGAAATGGAATGAATAGTGACAGGACTTGTTTTCATATGACTGATACCTGAGAAATTAGCATTCAGCTCTTGGATTGATATGTTGTCTGGTGGCGTTTCAGAGTAGTATTAAGCCACTTACAGATCTTGGGCAGTTTTCTATTTGTTGATTGATTATGAAAGGCCCTAGCTTGATTTTATTTTCCAGTGATGTTGCAAGCAAAACAAACTGTTGTGAACCGAAGACAAAGTTACTCCTGGCTGCTTAGGGAATGGTGTCTTCCAGCTACCTCAAGGGGTGGGAAATTCCTTGGAGATTAAAGCAGGAGCTGAGTCACAGCTTTTGTCCCCCTGCTCCTCTTGTTTTCGTCTTGGCTGTGCTGCAGGAAAATCCTCCCATGAACTGAGAGTGTTGTCTCACCAGCACCCTTAATGCATGCAGTGATAAACTCAGCTAAGCTGGCCTGAAGTGAAGTCTGGCACAAACAGCTCCGAGAGGGTCTGGTTGGTGATACGGATGTGGCAAACTGGATCACACCATGAGCTCTGCTTTCTCTCTGTCCTGAAGCATAGATACACAGATATACGCAGAAAGAACAATATTTGCTTTCTTGCACATCTCATCAGTGAGTAAACCAGCACATTTCAAGCAGGTGGGGTTGTGGTACCATTTCTTCTTGTAGGATTTGAGAAAAGGGCCTTTGACAGTGGTAATATATAATTTTTCATTTAGTAATAGGTGATACATGTGCACATATGCTTAACATGCAGAAGTTATTTTTGTTCTGTTAGGCAGCCACTCTTGAGTCTTACCAGTTTGCACTTCTTGCAGAGAAAGCAAGGGTGCTCATACCCCATTAGAAAGCTTGTGCTGTTTTATGTGTTTATTACCAGGGAGACTAGTACAGTGATATTGGAAGTATGGTTGTGTCTGTTTTAATGTAATCAAGAAAAAGTAATTGTTGCCTGTGGTAACTATCAGAATCAAGTATGTTGCTTCTCTGCTACTTAGAAACTGGAATATTACAGAAAATGAAGTATTTAAAATAAATGAAAAAATGCTTTGTGATGTCAAGAAATGTCACTACTGCTCAGTTTTCATTTGAAATTTTGTAAGGAGTTAAAACACTTGTTTAACTTCATTCTAACTGTATTAAATAACTAATAGAATAGACTGGGAAATTTCATTGTATTAATTAAATTTAACAACGGTACTCTATCCAGACAAGAGATAACATTTGAATCAATATAAGGTTTTCTTACTTGTTATAAAAGAACAAATTGTATTTTCAGCAATTCCTCTCCTTGGTAACAATTCTATGGATGGATTTGCCCTTTGACTCGGGCTATTTCCATCCACTTAATTATTGAACAATCACAGCCTTACATAGTCTTTTTAACAACTCTGTTAATAACTCTTCATGTAAGTTAAGAATAAAATGTCTTTTCCTTGCCTATTTTTATAAGTTATGAAAACCAAATCAACAGCAAAAGGTGGCCCAAATTAAAAACAACTTAATTTATGTACGTCTCTCCTATCAATGCAAAAGCATTTTTCAGTTCTTCAGATGGGAATAAGTGGCTATAATGGCTGCATCAGGGAGCTCTGGGGCTGATATCCAGGCTGCTCCCTGCTTCATCTGCAGTGGTAGGGGAGAAGACCTTATTAATTTGGGAGGAGGGGCAGCATACCTAATCTAGAGTCTAGGCCTTCCTCAAGCATTTCAGTTAGCTCAGCTTGCATGTAAATGCATTGTGAAGAGTGCTTCGCATATTTCTGTTCATATTATCTTCATTTAATGACTTGCTTGTAAATCTCTGTGGCATCATTGGTGCAATTTTGGAGCACTCTGTATTCTATTGGCATCTTTTCTGGCTAGGTGTAGGTGTACGGGATAAGGGCAGCAGAGAGGTCAGCATGCCAGCTCATCTTGTAGAGAAAAAATTAGGTGGACTTGTTCTGGGTACTTGAGTATTAGCTGTGGTTCAGAGTATATCTGGAACAGCTTTTGGCTGTTGAGACTTTTTGTACCACTATGTTTGCAGACACAGAAGTGACAGAGGTGGCAGTGCTTACCTGGCTTCTCACAGGAACAGTGGATTTTCAGCGAAGTGCAAAACACAGAGCAAGAGATGCTGTCTTGAAGTGTTAAAGGTGGTGGAGACTGAATACATAAAATATGCTTACACAATGTATACTGAACACATTCAGACATTTTCAGTCTTCAGATAAATGGTCAGGTTTCTTTCCAAGAATTTCTACTGCAGTTACATTTGCAAAGTAACCCAAAAGTTCTGATCGGTTGGACTTGTTACTTTAAATATTTGTTGGGAGATGACTATTTCACTAAGGGTCTGCTGTACCTTGTGTATACATCTTGCAGAGAATTGTAGAGGTAGTACTTAATCTCAATAGTTGAGGATAGTAGTTTGCCAAAAAATAGTCAGGGATAGGAAGAATACACACAATCTGTGGTCTTTGTTACATATAGCAGCTCTTAGAAATGCAGTTAATGCATTTTAATCACCAGGCCTAATTGCAGTGTGTAAAGTGAAAATGACAGCTAGTAATAGCATTGAAAAAAAAAACCCAGCTGCAGTCAAATACACAGTATAGAAGTTAAAAAGAGCTGCTTACACATATAGGTTAAAGTTTATGTTCCTGGAATAAATAATGAATTAAGGAACACAACTTGGATTTAATGCTCACTTTAGCGCCATTAGAACTGAAAATGGTCTCCAGGAATACTTAGAAGTGAGGTGAACACTTGCTTGAACAGTTTAATAAATGTCATTAAACATCACTGGAGGTATGCGCCACCTTTCAGAATTATGTGGAAAGCTGTGTTAATGCATCAGTACTGCAGAGCTGTGGCTGCTTGAACACTTGCACAAGTGAAGATCTTATGGGTGAATATTTTGCTTCTGTCACAGCCAAGCAGTTGCAGAGCTCTGATTTATCTGAAGGTCAGAACCTGCTGCAAAAACTTCAGTACTTTAACCATGTATATCCTTGTGTATATGTGTCGTCTGCGTGTTTGAATTGGTGCTTTGGGTAGTCTTAAGATAGATTTCACTTCAGTACAAATACTGCAAAATTTCAATATGGATGCATTTGAAAATTACCTCATGATGATTTTTTATATTGTTTGTAATGTGCTTCTGAATCACCCCATTGATGTCTTTGTTTCTACAGTATTCTGAATGTGCACAGAAAGTCTATCTATCAGATTTCTAGCTAAATTTCAATGTTCTAGAATAAAAATTATTCATCTTTTCATAGCTATACGGTGTAAGTAAGTGCACAGAATTTTAATACCTTAAATGTTTTTTTTTCAGTATTAATTAATTCTCTAAAGGACCATTTAATATTAATAATAATTAATTCTGTAAAGTCATATCTAATCTCAACTCTTAAATTTGTAGAATGCTTAAGTTTCTGACAAGGCTTGTAGGAAAAATCAAAGCCAACTTTTGAGGGTTTTTATTTGCTACTTTCACTGAAATAGTGAGTGCGTGTTCCTTAGAATAGACACATTTTCAAAGATGTGAAGTTCTATGGAAAATATAAATTAAAAAAATAATAGCTTGGGAAAGCAATTAAGCTTTATAGACTGATAAATTACTATAATTCCATAATTTACTTATTTCTTAGTGTTGGTTTTATACTTGTTGCAGTTATTTCAATCTATGTCGCTTAGACTGCCAAAATTGTAACCCTCACTAATAAGAATAATCCAGTAACATGTATAATTTCAAGAAATGACACTAATTTTTCACCTCCTTCCAGCCAGGATGGAGACTTGTCTGCCCAATGTCTGTGAAATAAGAAAGTACTTTCTTTTTCTTCTCTGTCTCCTTTTTTTTTTTTTTTTTTTCTGTACTTGAAGTATTACTTTGTTTATATTTTTCAAAGCTGAAATATACAGGAGGTTCCTCTATGTTCTAGCAGAGTCCTGAACTACAGGAATGCTGTGGGGAATGTATTGACAGTGCAGTACATTGTAAAGTAGGTGTACATCTGTTCCGTTTTAAAATAAAAACCAGCCGACCCTTAAATGCTCACCTTAAATCAAGTGCATTTAAATAAATCAACAACTAAAGGGAAGATGACTTAATGGTTTCTGTTTCTGAGACTATAGCCTTTCTCAATTTTTAGAATATGTAAGTCCTGATGATGAGCTGTCTTATTGTCTGGTTGAATGTTACATATTTTGTGTGAGGTTTATTTTGTACAAGCCAAAGTAGACAGCGAAAAATATTCAAAAAATAAAGCAAAGAGCATATGTTTCTCTGACTAATATCCATGTAATTGTGTGTAAAAAGTTAAAAAACTTTGTGAATGAAAACAGATGTCTCATAACTTACAGATCTTTCTTACAGTGCTAATGCACTTCGATAGAGACATTGTCCTATTTCCATTTACTGTCATAATTTTTTTTACTATGTCTAAATCCTTAGTTCCTACTGAAGATAACTTAAGCCACATTAAAGTATAGTCAGTTTTAAAATTTTGTCTTCTTATTGCTTCTGTATCCTGCTTCTTTCCCTGTCTCACTGAGTAGTTCTTTCAATATATTTGCTGTTAGCACTGAAAATTATTTTCTCATGACCACACCAGCTTCATGGGGAAATGTCAATTAAATTCTCTTTCTGTTTAAATTAGTAGTCAGGCTAACTTTGCTTAGTCCAAAAAGTCTGTGTCCAGTCAGTCTCTGTTTGGGGTAGTTTCTTACCATGTGTAAAACCTAGCAGGGGGCAAATATCTGCATTATATTCTATTAAATACTATCTGCATGCCTGATTATATGAACAAACACACTTCAGAAGCTATCTTAAGCTTTCTTCTTGTCCTTGAGTATTACATTTGACTACAGCTGGAACAGAAATAATTTAAAATGAATGGTATTTTTTTATGCATTGTGGTCTCCTTAGCTGTTAAACCATTTAATATGGAGAATTGTGTATTACCAAGGTTATTTCTCTATTCAAGACGTAATTGTCAATAGAGAAAACATGTCAAAGACCTGAAATTCATTCAATTTCCTTATTACTGGGAAAGTAAAATAGAAGCGTGAAAAATTTTAAGAGTTCCATTTACATTGTTTGAAACGTGACAGTCATGCCAATTTGGCCTTTGTAAGTTGTTTTGTATTAATTATAAATCATTTCCATGTTACTTTTATTAATGTAGCTGCCTGCTGCATGATTTTCAGGTTCTTTCATTATAAGAATGGTGAAAATTTTAATTTCCAAAACTGGTATTTGGTTGCAAACCCTCTGGGTCCTGCTGTGATGTTAGGTGGAGCCTGAATGTCATAGAATCATTGTTTCTGACAGCTAATCAGATATCCAAATGATTTAACCTCTGTATGTCATTGTCATCAAGCTGATGATGCTGATGAAGAATGCCTGACAATTAGTGTTGTAGAAATACCAAAATAACATAGACACTATTTATGTGGTTGCTAAGTTGGTTGTTAGGTGTTGCAAATATTACAGGAGTAGCCAACTCATTCCTCACTTCTCAAAATTCTCAGAAATAACTTTATTTTTGGTTCTTGTGCTGGCCAAAGAATATTTCTTTCCTGAGCTGAGTAAAAGGAGCAAAATAGTGTAGTCATTCCAGTTTTCTTGATCCTCGTGCTCACTGAATTAGGCTAAAGGTCCATTGCACAGTAGATGGTAGATGCCAGCATGAGATTCGCACAATATTCTGAGGTGGAAGGGGCCCGCAAGGATCATCGAGTCCAGCTCTTAAGGAAGTGGTCCATACAGAGATTGAACCCACAACCTCGGTGTTATTAGCACCACACTCTGACCAACTGAGCTCCTCAGCATCTGCATATCAGTAATTAGTCGTTACTGAAGCTAAACACTGCCTCAGGATACTTGTGCTCAGATCCATCTGAATACCTTCCCACTGTTAATCTTTATAAATCCTTTTTTATCCTTTCACACATTAGTCCCAAGGATTTTATATGCTCAGGAATTCCACAGTGTAACTGTGAACCATAGAGTGAGCGGGTAACCAGATTCAAAACATTAAAGTTTTGTGAAGTGTGGAGTGTGAAAACATTAAAGAAACTAAAGAGTGTGCAAAGAAGGTGTATTATTAATAAATTAAAGGAGTAGGAAGAAAATAGGAATTATACCTGATTTAAGCAGGGAAAGAGGCTGTATGTTCTCTATTGTGTTCACATTGAACTGTTTTGTATAGTGCTACCTGAACTTCCTGAGAATTAATGGGTATAACATTTTTTTGATTCATTCTAAACCATCATGCTCTAATTTCAGTGAATTTCCCTTGGTTCATGTATAGGCTTTTAGTAGCTATTAAAGCCACAGTGTAATAGTTTCAGCTTTTTTGAGTGAGATTTTATCAGTAGTCTTTGCAGTTGAATCCTCATTTCTTCTCTCTTTCCTCTCCCAATAAGTTATCCATACAATTTTACGTTAGTTTTAACATTTCCTTCCTTCCTTCCTTCCTTCCTTCCTTCCTTCCTTCCTTCC